>PVKS010001713.1:46996-134489 GCA_004027875.1 Aplodontia rufa
AAAAAAAAAAACCAGGAACAGAATTTTTAAAATGTCTAGGATGAAATGAAAAGAAGCAATATAAGAATAACTGGGATATAGGAAGAAATCAAAACACAAAAGATGTAAAGAACATTCTCAATGAAATAGTTAAAGAAAAAATTTCCCCTATAAAAATAGAGTCATCCAGGAAGCTTATAGGACACCCAATAGGCCTAATCAAATGAGAAGCTCACCAAGACACATCATATTCAAAATGAACAACAGGGAGATCAAGGAAAGAATATTGAAAGTGGCAAGAGAGAAATGCCAAATCACATTCAGAGGCAAACCAATCAGAATCACATCTGACTTTTCAGTTCAGACTCTGGAAGCAAGAAGATCTTGGAAGGAGATCTTTCAATGTCTGAATGAACACAACATGCAGCCCGGAATACTACACCCAGCAAAACTCAGCTTCAAATTTGAGGGGGAAATAAGAACTCTGCAGGATAAGATTAAACTTGCAGCATTCATGGACAGAAAGCCAGCATTACAAAGAATTCTCAAAGATAAACTCCAGATAGAAGAACAAGCAAACATTCATCAAAACACACAGAGGAAACTCAATAAAGGTACATGCTATCAATAGACAATCAAGACAGCACAGAACTTACTAATAAAACACAATGACTATAAACCGCAACCACATACTATTCTAACACTGAATATGAATGGTCTCAGTGCACCAATCAAAAGACACAGACTAGCAGACTGGATCAAAAAACAAAACCCAACAATGTGCTGCTCACAGGAAACCCACCTTACAGCCAATGACATCCACAAATGGAAGGTGAAAAGATGAAAAAATAATCTACCAAGCACACGGCCCAAGAAAGCAAGCTAGAGTTGCAATTCTTATATCCAACATAAATTATATTCAAAATATATTCTTATATTCAAACATAAATTAAAGAGATAAAGGCCACTACATCCTAGTAAAGGGAATGATACAACAAGAAGATAAAACCATAGTAAATATATACTCTCCAAACACCAACACCACCAACTATGTGGAAAAATTACTCTGAGACATAAAACCATTTGTGGACCTCAACACAATAATACTGGGAGACTTTAATACTCCTCTATCACCAATAGACAGATCATCAAAGCAAAACCACAATAAAGAAATCTCCATAAACCAAACAGATTTAACAGACATCTACAGAATATTCCACACCAAATTGACAGAGTATACCTTCTTCTCAGCAACACATGGATCCTTCTCCAAAATAGATCATATTCCAGTTCACAAAGGAAATCTCAGCAAATATAAAAAAAGTAGATACTATTCTGTGTATCCTATCAGACCATGATGCCATCACCCTAGTAATCAACAGCAAAAACCATAGCAGAAAACACACATATACATGGAGATTGAATAACACCCTATTAAATGAAGAATGGATCCAAGAACACATGAAAACAGAAATTAGGGAATTCTTGAAAGAGAATGAGAATGAAGACACAACATGTCAAAAACTCTGGGACAGAATGAAAGCATTTTTAAGGGGAAAATTTATAGCACCGAGTGTCCACATTAAGAATCTGGAGAGATCCCAAACAACTAAGCTTATACTCCAGCTCTCTACGAAAGGTTATAAATGAAATGAACCACGTGGTCGGGTGTGGGTGAGCAAGGCAGAAATTTTACTTTGGCCGAAAGGCAAAAGAAAAATGCATGCCTCTCAAGGAAGTGAGGAGTTTTTAACTCCAACCTCATGCAATACTGCCCTTTGCCTTAATTAGAGGAGCTCAGGTGCACAGTCTGTGCGATTGGCTATGATTAGGTGGAGGCGGGTCCAAGAGGGAGTAGGCGGCAACTGGGAGAGAATGGGGGTCGGGGTTGCTGCACACGTGGCGAGGGTCATAGTGATTCCAAGTTCACCAGAAGAAGATGGCTGGGTACCAGAAAGGGTCCTTGGAAAGAGGTGGGCGTCCACAGATGAGGGAGTTACTATCTTCAAAGGGGGGATCTAAAATGGAGGTAGTAAAAGGAGGTAGTAGATTATACATCACAATCTTTCAAGTTTGACAGAAAAAACATACGTCTTACAAAAAGGAAGAACAGTCTAACCCCAAAGCCAGCAGAACACAAGAAATAATTAAGATCAAAGATGCAATCAATGAAATTAAGAACAACAACAAAAAAAAAAAAACAAAGAGCTGGTTCTTCGAAAAAATAAATAAAATTGATGGAACCCTACCTAATCTAACTCTAAAAGAAGGAGAGAATCAAAGGAAATCAACAAAATCACCAATGAAAAGGGGGTGATCACCACTGACCCCATTGAAATCAGATTATCAGAACATATTTTGAAAACATATACACTCCTCTAAATTAGACAATCTGGATGACATGGACAAATTTCTAGACACATAAAACATCCCCAAATTGACACAGGATGAAATTGAAATCCAAA
This sequence comes from Aplodontia rufa, assembly GCA_004027875.1. Taxonomy (NCBI): domain Eukaryota; kingdom Metazoa; phylum Chordata; class Mammalia; order Rodentia; family Aplodontiidae; genus Aplodontia; species Aplodontia rufa. The sequence continues at coordinate 49,441 of PVKS010001713.1, forward strand.
ACAGCCCAATAATAAGCACCGAAATCCATACAGCAATTAAAAGTCTTCCAAAGAAGAAAAGCCCAGGACCTAATGGATTCCCACTGTGGTAATGGATTACCACACTTTTGAAGAAGAGCTAACATCTCTTCTTATCAAGCTATTCCAAGAAATTGAAAAAGAAGGAACTCTCCCAAACACTTTTTATGAGGCAACCATAACTCTGATACCAAAACCCATCAAAGATACATCAAAAAAGAAAACTACAGACCAATATCCCTTATGAACATCAACACAAAATCCTTAATAAAGTTCACGCAAACCACATTCAAAAACATATCAAGAAGATAATTCATCATGATCAAGTGGGCTTCATTCCAGGTATGCAAGGCTGGTTGAACACGTGTAAATCAATAAATGTGATTCATCACTTAAACAGAATTAAAGACAAAAACCATATGATCAAGACAGGAGCAGTGAAACAAATGAACAAGATAATTTCAGACAGAAAAGTGCTAAGAAGGACTAAAGAGTGTGGGGAGGGAGCAGCTCATTTATATAAGAATACCTCTGAAGGGCTGGAGCAGTGGCTCAGCAGTTAGGGCACTTGCCTCACATTCTCAAGTACCCAAGTTCAAACCTCAGCACCACATACGCAACAATGTCTCAGAGCAACAAAAGCCACATGAAAAACTAACATTGATTCTGTTTCTCCCTCCCTCCCTCTCTCTCTCACTCTCTGTTCCTCTCTCTTTATTAAAAAAAATGATCATCTCAATAAATGCAGAAAAGGCCTTCATAAAATCCAGCTTTCATTTATGCTCAAAACTCAGAAGAAAATAGGGATCAAAGGAGCTGATCTTAACTCTGTGAAGGCCACGTATGCCAAACCCTCAGCTAGTACAACACTAAATGGAGTAAGGTTGAAGGCATTTCCACTGAACAAGACAAGGCTGCCCGCTCTCACCACTTTTATTCAGTATAGTCCTTGAGAGACTGGCTGAAGCAATCAAGCAAGAGAAGGAAATCAAAGGGATAAGAATAGGAAGGGAGGAAGTCAAACTCTCCCTTTTTGCTGATGACATGATCCTATATCTGGAAGATCCAAAAAACTCCACCAAAAAACTGCTAGAACTAATAAACAGATTTGGCAAACTAGCAGGCTACAAGATCTATACCCATAAATCAATAGCTTTCCTATACACTAACAGTATGAGGGCAGAAGAAGAAATCAGGAAATTGGTCCCATTCACAATATCCTCTAAAAGAAAAAAATACTTGGGAATTAATCTAACAAGAGAAGTAAAAGACCTCTATAAGGAAAATTATTGAACACTGAAAACAGAAATTGCAGAAGACCTGAGAAGATGGAAAGATTTTCCATACTCTTGGTTAGGCAGAATTAATATAATGGCCATTCTGCCAAAAGCACTATACAGATTCAATGCAATACCCATCAAGATTCCAATGTCATTCTTCACAGATACAGAAAAAGCAAATCTCAAATTCATTTGGAACAAGAAACCCAGAATAGCCAAAACATTACTGACCAAAAAAGACAAAACAGGTAGTTTCGCAATACCAGATCTAAAATTACACTATAGAGCTATAGTAGTAAAAACAGCATGGTACTGGTATCAAAATAGGAATGAAGATCAATGGGATAGAATAGAAGACTCTGAGACAAACCCACAGAGAAAAAGAGAAACAACTTTATTTAGTTTTTCACATGGCCCTAGTTGCTCCAACACTCAGTTGTGTACGTGGTGCTGGGGTTTGAACCCAGGTCTTCGTGCTTGCCAGTCAAGCGCCGAAACCGCTGAGCCACCGCTCCAGCCCATCTCCTCCCTCTCTTAAAAAAAAAAAAAGACTGGGATGCGGATGTGACTCGGTGGTGAAGGGCTCCTGGGTTCAATCTCTGGTACCAAAAAAGCTGTGTACTGAGAGAAAAGAATGAGTCAAGGAGGAGCTCCAGCGCTCTGGCTTAGTAAGTCAACACTTAACAAAGCTAATGGTGTTCCCAGCCCATTCTAATCCTCTCAACAACCGAGAAGAGTAAGGAACTTGCTCAGGATCACACAGCTTAGTCAGAGTCTGACACAAGCCTGGAACCCTGGCTGGCCTGGTCATGAGCTCCTGCTGCCTCACAATTGCTATGGTTGGCCTTGCCCGGAATAGGCAGGGAGAAGAGGCGCCTCCCACTCACCCCTCCCAGTTGCACCCTGCTCTCAGGCAGGTCTCCCCCACGCCCCTTCTGGGAGCTGTCTAGCTGCAGTGGCCACCTAGACCCTCAACATCTTCCTTTGCTGGATCCTGTGTTTCTGAAGAGCTGACTGCTGCACCCACGCCCTAGCCCTTCCTTCCCGTTCATGTCAAGACCCAAATTTGCAGAGACCAGATCAGGAACGGAGCATTTTAAGAGCTGGTTTGGAGACAAAGGCAATGTCTCAATTTCTTTTCCACCTAATGAAAGCTCAGAATTGCTGTGTGACCACATACAGTTCTGCCTCCACACCAGTCTACAAAGCGGTGGAGAGTTTTCCCTTACTATCGTGGCCCTGCCTCTGGAGTGCAGGATAGTCTCTTGAAACCTGGAAGTAGCCAACAGTCTCAAGGAAAAAAATTAGTTTTTAACTCAGTTATATTAAGCAGTAATATATATGTTCATGCTTATTTAAAAAAAATAAAGTGGGAGCACTTGGTAGTATCCCTTGGGGGCCAATTTATCTCTGTGCTGATGGTGGGACATTTGCTTTCCTGCCACACCCATTGGTTAGGAGAGTCCAGGCAGGGCCAACCCCAAGGGCTGACTTTCATTCCTCCCCCTGCATCCCCCTCCACCACCTCCCTGAACAACAACAAGAAAAAGTAGCTAGGAACAGTGACTGGCTGGATTAAACCAAGTGTGAGAATAAACACCCAGCTTGAAAGCACAAATTCCAAGGAGAACAAACTAGCAAAAGGGAGGAAAATAAACACGCGGCCCCTCCCAGCAAGGTTCTCCAAGAAGACACACCTGACTGCAAGCCCTAGCACCAGCCATTCTATCAGCTTCTCAAGGTCACAGCAGCTGGACAACGAAGACCTGCTACAGACAGGTTTGACCGCCGTCCTGAAGCCTTTGACAAGGGGTCATCATGGAGAAGCAGACGTGGGGCTGACAGGCAGGGCGGCTGGGAGGCTGGTCTGGGACCTCAGAGGAGCTGTGGGTGGCTCGGCAGGGGCCCTCCTGCATCTTGGAGGGGCTGCCATGGCTGTCAGGAAACAGGTCAGAGCTGTTCTGCCTGCACGCATCTGGGAGAGAAAGGAACCTTCTGGAGACAGGTGTCCGTCAGTCAAGATCTGCCTGTGTGCCCCAAGGGCAGAGCCAGGGTGGGGGCCTCTGCTGGGCTCTCCTCTGTCCACTGCCATCTGTCTGCCCTGGGCACGTCAGCACCGCTCCCTCACTGCCTTGTTCACTCGGATCTCCAGCTCAGCATGATTCTGCCACCTTGGCCTTTTTCTGGTTTGTTTGTTTTTAGAGAGGGACAGTGAGAGAGCACCTTGGCTCTATTGAAGGGGAGGCTGCAGTGGACTGCCTTGACAAGCCCAGGTCCCCACTAGGGACTGTAATGGTGCACTGCTTAGGAACACAGGGTCCAAAGGCTGTTTTCCTCGCCGTGGAGCCAAGGCTTGGCTGGCGAGCCTCACCCAAAGCCTGGAGATTTCCCTTTCAAAGTCTTCTCAGTCTGCCACTGTTCAGTCTGTCCTGTCCTCTAGGCCTGTGCTTCCTAGCATTAGAGCCTTCACAATTGGCAAAGGACTGGAACACATCTCAATATGGCCCTCTAGCTCTTCAGAGAGCCAGCAGAGTGGGAGCTGGGGCTCAAAGTCACCCGGCCTCAGCAGCAAGCTGGGATGCCACTCCCCAAAATTTCTGAAGCTGCTATAACAAAGCAGCACAGACCAGTGACTTCCGAGCAAATTTATCTCGCAGTGCTGGAATAGTGTCTTACGACTCCTCATGTGGCAGAGGGGATGTTGGGGCTGGGAAACCATACCCCAAAGTCTGGCACTTTGGCCTGCTGTGAATTTTGAACCAAGAACATTGGAAGGTCTCAGAGGCAAAACGCCTGTCTGACCTTCAACTGTCCTCCTGTCTCCAGCCTCGCTCTCCTCATAAAGCAGCCGGTTGAAACCAGAATTCCCCTCCCCCAAAATGGCTCAGAGAACCTAGAAATGTCGTCCTACCCTCCCCTTCTTTCCTTGTAGGAACGGGCCGTGAACACACTCTCTGGTTTGCCCTATTCGGTAGTAGGTCATAAGTCCCTCATGCCAGGGGTGGGGTGCTGCCCTGTCCCCCAGGGGGAGGGAGTGCCACCAGCGAGGCCAGGAGAATCTGCAGTCAGGTCTTGCGCCCGCCCCCTCCCTGCCCACTGAGTCCCTTACCATCAAATCATAGCCTTCTGTCCGTCACATCTCTACACAATTGTCCGTCTTCATCAAACCTAAGCCTCAGAACTGATCATTTCCCTGGCTCTGTGGGTCTTTGTGTCTGAAGGCTCCCATGTCACTGATTAAATAAATCTGTTATGTTTTTCTCTTGTTCTGAGTGGCACGGTGACATTTGTGATGGGAAGGAATGGGATTCACACTCTCTGACCCTGCAAGGGCAAGCGAGCTCTGTGGAGTCTCTCCCACAGGGGTGAATACCTTCCCATCGCAGGGCTCCCTGCTGGCGACCTAATCGCTCTAGCTGTATTTATCAGTGTGTTGGGAGGCAGGGGAACCTGTTAGTGCTGGGCCTAATGGGAGGTCCCAAGGTTGCAGGGGCAGCCAAAGACTGTGGGACCTCGGTTCCTTTCTCTTCCTGCTTCCTGGCTCAGGAGGTAAGCAGTTTGCTGCACTCCACACTGCCGCCATGATGTGCTGCCCTGAACCGAAGCCCAAAGCAAGGGGAACTCTTGATCTTGGACTGGAACCTCCAGAATCATGAATCACGGTAAGCCTTCTTTCTTTATAAGTCGGTTAGTTATCCACAGTTGATTGATACTCCTCGCAAAGTCTTCACCTTACTGCAGTCACAATGGGGATTAGGATTTCAACATAAGAATTTAGGAGCAGGGGGAGGGGTGGGCAGTCGGAGAGGGAATCAGACATTGAGTCCATAATGAGGAGTCCTCTCCCATGGGCCCCCTGGCTTCCAGCCCCTCTCCTACAACACAGAGAACATCTGGCTTCCAATTCAAAGCCAAAAACTCACAGAGAACCTCTACCCTTAAAACTGTCTTCTATATTCTTAATCTTGTAGGTTAGCCTTGTTTAAGTCATTAACATATTTCATCATCTTTAATATATGCAAATTAGTGTTTTCATGTGGCTCATTAATCTCTGCTGCTTCCTCTAAAAAGGTCGAAGTTACTGGAAACTTGCACAAACCAGAGCTCCTCACAGTCTTCAGAGGAGCTCAAGGGGGAGGGTGGTTATCACCTACTTCGTCTAGACACCTAAATGACAGTCGTCAAAGGGCGAATTTCAGTGGCTGATCCGGTACAGTCTGCAGCACTGCAGTTCTATTCAGCATCAGCACACAGCAGTGTTCACCCGCTTCTTAGCACACAGCCAGTACCACATGCAAGATAAATCCAGATGCCTGAGTATTAATAGAGAGTCAATTAATTAAAATTGCAAATTTTGAAGAAATCTTAAATAATTCTTGGCGTGGGTGAGGGTTGGGAATGAGCATGTGTCTCTCTACCTGGTTTCTCTGTCTGCCTTTACAGCTAGCCTGAGCACAGTGCCGGAGGCGTTCTCAAGTCTCTCTTGTCTATACAGAGTGTTAATCTGTCCCTTGGGCAGCACAGCAGCACTGGAAATGTAATGAGATAACAGCGGCTTTACCGCAGCTCCTTCGGGACAGCAGCCAGGGGAATACTGGTGTCAACAGAAATGTCATTGAAGCCCTCCCATGGAGGTTGAGCTGGGCTATGGGGCTTTGGTTTTGCTGAGGAAGTGGCCTGTAGAGACTGGGAACAGAGGTGAGCTGCTCCAACAGGAGGGAAACTGAGGCCGGTGCCAGGCCCTGCATCAGACCCTAGGGCTGCAGTAGCGCAGCACCACGCACAGGACTCAAAGTTCTAAAAGCCAAAAGTGCAGTGGCCACATGTGGGCAGGGCCAATCCCATCCAAGGCTGCCAGGCACAGCTGTGCCTGCCCCCTGCAGCTTCTGCTGCGTTCCTGGCGTAAGATGCCTCACCATCCCTCCACCTTGGCATGACCTTCTCCCTGTGTCTTCATGGCACTGCTGCCCTGGGCATGGCAGTCTGCCTCCAGTTTCCCTTTTATAAGAACTCCAGTCACAATGAAGACTCGCCCTCAGGACCACATTTTAGCTTTATTACCCCCCACCACCGAAAGCCCCTATTTCCAAATAAGGTCACATTCTAAGGTACCTGGGGTTAGGAACCCAGGTCATTTCGGTGTGCCAACTGCTCCCTCCTCTTCCACAGGGCTTATGCCACAAGACCCCAGTGGGTCCCTAAAGCTACAAATGAGGCTGAACCCTAAATACATTTTTTTCCTACGCATACATACCTATGACCAAGTGGGATTTATATAAGGCCCAGTAAGATTGCCAACAACTGACAACACAGAGCAGGCGTAAGGATCTAGTGTTATGAAACTCACACAAATGTGCTCGCTAGCTCTCCTGAAAGCCTCAAGGCAAATATCCAAGGTTGACCACGGATAGCAATGAACTTCAGCGAGCAGAACAGTGGGTAGAGGGCCGCTAAACGCAGCCAACCACAACAGTCCCCTTCTCCCGCACGCAGCCTCTCCTCTACACTTCCCAGCGCCACCAGGCCCCATCCACTCCCGCTCCCAAGGGAACTCAGCGCAGCCCAAAGCCCACCTCCAGTTCCTTCGTGCAGAGTCTGCCAGGGCGTGGAGGAGGCAGGATGGGTCCAGCTCTGCCTCTTCAGGGCTCTGCACCCCAGGCCTGCTGCTCCGCCTTTCCAAGCCTCTGCTCCTTCCCCTGTGCCGGGGAAGTTACTAGCGTCTTGCGCAGTAAACAGGAGTCCCCTTCTCCCATCTCCACACCACCCACATGTCTTGCGTGGCCCCAGCGTTTGCGTTGGCCTGACCCTGTCACACAGGCAATTCTGCAGCAGGCTCATGCCCCTCGAGCTGACTCTGCGCTTCAGTTCATGGACAAAGGAAGCCTTTTCAGTGTCTGGGTTTTCAGAATCCACCAAAGGGGAACCACACCAACTGATGGGATGCCTTCTTTGAAAAGGACACAGGCCAAATGCCAGGCCTGGAATTGATTGACTGGCACAGTGTCTCTCCGGGTCCCACGTTGCGTGGGCCTTTGTGTCTGCCACACAGAAATCAATTGCCCTGTTCCCAGGAGCCTGTGTCCCGAGGAGCAGCATTCAGCGGATGACAGCTGCTCCTGGGCAGGTGAGCATCTGTCTTCTCAGGAGCCCTGGCTGGCTCTTACTCCTCCATCCCTGCCTCCAGGCAAGTGAGGCTGCAGCCTGCTTCCAAATGCCACTTGTGGAAGGGCTGCCCCTTGCAAGGGTCCCTGCCACCTCGATTTTGTAAATTCTGAAGTGCTTGCTTTATCAGCCATTCCAGCCGTGCTCAAGCCCCAGGTGAGGGGAGCACAAAACCCAAACCTGAAGCAATCGTCCACAAGCCAGGTCTTTTCTTGGCACCAAACTTTCACTGGTCCATTCATTTGTTCATTTATTCACTCATTCATCAGACACCTACACAGGACCAAGAACCACCTCACTTTACCCTGTTAACTCACTTAATCCTAAAATAATCCCGAGAGCCATTGTTATCCTCCGCCTTGCAGATAGGGAAACTGAGGTAGGAAAGATGAGTGATTTTCCCAGCTGCCTCTGTTGGTGAGAGGCACGGAATAAGATAGGAAATTGGAGGGAAAAGGAGAGGAGGCTGGCAGGTGGGGCTGACCTCTAGTGACCCTGGGAGCCATTAGCAAGGTGATCCAGCGCCTCAAGGATTGTGAACCCCTCTCTGAGACAGGCACTCTTGCCAGAGGGGAAAGAGCAAAGGTGGAACCACAGTCGCCCTACCGCCTCACCCCATGGTGTTGGGAATTGAACCCAGGGCCTCCTGCATTCTAGGAAAGTGCTGTCTACCACTGAGCTACATCCCCAGCACCAGGTGACTTTTATTTATTTATTTTAGTTTCAAATTCTTTTTTCTTTCTTTCTTTCTTTCTTTTTTTTTTTTTTGAACAACCATACAAGTTTTTAACAAAATAATATAAAATGTGTATAGTTTCTGTATACTAGATTTACCCCCAGGAGTGCCCCCCCAATTGCCTACCCGTATCCCTCCCTTCCCTTACCCACAATATCTCTAAAAAAGTACTAGGATGTGTAACATTACACCTTATCTGGATTTAACACATGATAATGGACCACCTTTCTGAATGGCCAGGGTCTAATTCCAACCTCCACAGATGAGTGGAGACATTCGACCCTTGGTTCTCTGGGTTAAGCTGATTTTACTAAGCATGATTTCTTCCATAGCCATCCATTTACCTTCAAAGGCTGCAATATCATTGTTTCTAATTGCTGTGTAAAAGTCCATGACTTTTAAAACTTGCCAGGGTTGCTTCCATACTGTCTTGATGGTCAAAGGGAACCACATGCTGAGCTGGCTATCACCAGGGTCATGGGGACTCCCTCAAGTCAAGACAGCAAATAATTGGCAACGTTAATAAGATCTACTACCTCAGGTTGTCCGCATTTCTGATGTCCATTTTCTGCGTTACTGAATGGGAATAACTGCAGTTCCCTCTTAATGTATTTCATTTGAAGATGAAATGATAGGCTGGGAATGGAGCTCAGTGTAGAATGATTCACACCCCAAAAAGAAAAAAGATTAAGTGAGATCCATCCCGCGGCACTGTGCTTTGTGCATTGGCTGACAACTCTGAGGTGCCTCGCGCTGTCCGGCACAGAGCAGTGCCCAGTAGGCATTTGTAGAACGTTATTGTCAGTGAATGTTTACTGAGCCCCTACTCTGCGCCAGGCTCAACTCGAGGCTATTCTGATAGCTTTTAGGATCTAGGGGAGAGCAAGACAGATGCCTGTTATGACCTTCCATTCAGTTAGTGGAGCACAGACCCAACAGGAATTTGAGAGCGTAGAAAGGGTTAGAAGAAAGTAAGAGAGAATAAATAAAACGGGATAGCGAGTACATCTAACCAGGGGAGACCCCTCCACGAGGCGACTGAGAAGGAGCCAGTTATGAAAGGATGGAAAGAGGGCGGCTTGTACGAAGGCCCTGAGGCAGGGACAAGCTGGCAGGCCCATCAAACGGTGCTGCAGGCAGCAGCGCAGAGCTGCCCTCTTCTAGGCTCTGCCTTTCCTTTGTAGAGAGTAAGCCCGGCGGCCAGGCTCAGCAGAGGTCAGGCTCAGCAGAGTGCACCATGCAGGGGGTTGCAGAAGTCCAGGGGACCTTGCTAGAGTCAGAGCTCTGTCTCCTGGAGGCGGCTTCAGCAGCTCTGATCTGGTCTCTCTCCTTCATGATTCTTCATCAGCTTCTAGAAACTTCCCTCCATGCAGCATCACTCCATGACATGTTACAATTTCCAAAATTACAGCTGATTTTATATTACCTTTCACGGTGGCTGCCTTCTGACGACCTAGAGATGTACTTCATTCATATAAATAAGCTCTTTTCAAATTGCTGCATGGGGTGGGCCACAGTGAACCCCAGCTTCAGGGCACTGACTGCTGTCAGCTCAGCTCCCCACCGCAGCAACCGCCGACCTTGGCCTGGGCTTCAGGGTGACTTTCACCTTGGGGACCTGTGTCTCGCTCCCTACCAACAGTGGAGACCTACAGTGTGCACATCCAGCTGCAGACACCTGCCAGCACACCCGCTGTGGGAAAGAGGAAGGAGGGTCATTCAAACAGCACCAGGAAGCCGGCCTCAGAAGGACCCCAGACAGGAGGTGTGCCCCAGGGGCTTCCCATGGTCCTGGTGCCTCTGTGGTGTGAGCTCTCCAGTAGTCACGCGTAACCCAAGGTCTGATGTGAAGACTCCTGGCTCCTTCAGAGAGGAAGCACCCACTGCGAGGGGAGCAGGGTCTGAGGGGCCTGGCATGGCTGTGGGCATGTGGGGAGCAGCCCTAGCTCAGTGGCATCCCCTACACAGCTCACCTCAGAGCAGGTCCCTGTGCCCCTGGTACCCAGATGAGGTTGCAGGGCCGTGTCTTTGGCTGGGATCAGGACACCAGGCTGAGGGGCCTTGGATCAGTTTTGCAGTTGTCTCATGTCTGGCTCCTTTGACTCTGCAGGGAGCTGTTGAGAGGAAGATGGCTGCTGTAGGGATGAGGAGAGCCACAGGCAAGCCTTCTGGGGACTGCTCGGGGGTGGAAAGGACGCCCCCTGGGCTCTCCTGCACAAGACTGGGGAGCAAGCAGTGCCAGCAGCCAGCAGCGAGCAGGCCACTTCCAAGCTGCTCCAAGGCCATCCTCCTGCCGCCAGGGCTTCTCAGCCAGACCCCATTCAGTACCCGGTGTCTGGAGAGTGCAACTGGAGGGGTGAGCAGACCTGGGCTTGGTCAGGGCCCAGTGGAATTAATCAGAAAGGGTCTCAAAACTGGGGTCGAGGGAGGCAAGGAGGTTGTGGGACACGGAGGAAACAGCCCATGATGGCAGGAGGCTGCAGTGTGGGCCGCACCCACATCCAGATTCCCCCCTACAGGGCTCCGGGAAAGCTGAGTGACTGGTGCGACCCTGGGCGCCCTGGAGGGACACTCTGAGCAGCTGCCCTGGGGCTGAGAACCCTGGGGGCGGGAGGCTCCTGAGAGCCCAGCACGCGCCAGGAGAGGAGCCAGACAAGGACTGAGCTCCAACATGAGTCTTCGAGGCTGACCCAGTGGGCCCAGTCTAGAGTCCCCTGCAGGAAGCCCGGGCCAGCAGTAGGAAGTAGTAAAGGAAGCCTGTGCAGCTTAGCCTCGGGCAGCTGCCAGCCCGGACCCCAGCACCAGGCCCCCGACTCCACATCTCACCCCTGAGGCCTAGCTCCATCCTTGTCCACCTTTGCATTGAGGAAGGTGACTGGTGCCCTGAGGAGGGAGACTGTGGAACAAGCCCCCAAGCCATCCTCACAGCAGTGCCAGAGGAGGGGACGCAGGGATGAGGGGGTGCAGACACAGGAATGAAGCAGTCACACACCAGGCCTGTTTGCAGGCCTCTCAGTGGAGAGCTGCCCTCCCGAGCTCAGAGAGGTTAAGGAATGGCCCAAGGGCACACAGCCTGCAAGAGTCAGGAATTGAATTCTGGCCTGCCTGAGACCAAAGATGTGTTCCCAGCATGGTATTACACTGTCCCTCCTATCAGAACAGAGGGCAGCTAGGGTGAAAAGCATGTGTGTAGGGTGGGGAGATGGGGCTGGGGAGCGCAATGAGGAAGATTAGAAGATATCAGAAAGTAAAAGAAAAGATAGGTGCCAAGGGAAGGAGAAAGGGCTGGAAGAGAGAGAAACATTCAGAAGCATAAACCTGAGGGACAGACATTCGGAAATTTTAGAGGTTGCAAACATCTCTCAGGATGAGTTTCCTTTTTTTTTTTTTTTTTTTTAAGTCCTGGTATCCAAGCTATGACACAACTTTGGGACAAGTCCACGGACAGCAAAACAACCAAGTAGGTGGGCACCCCACCACTGAATGTTTTCCCAGAAACTCCCTCGTTGCCTCTGCGTGGACCTGAGGTCCTACGGAATGGTTTAAAAACCAGTGTTTGTTTAAAGACCCAGAACTTTCCGTCTGTGGCTGTGCCTCATAATGTTCTGCTATCAGGCTCTGGGGCCCAAGTCTATTAAAATTCTGATGCCTCTGTGGCTTTGGGATTGGATAATGATAGAAACTTCAGCAGAGGGAGAAAAAAAAATCTAATGCCAGTCACCACACCAGAGGACAAAGGCAAGGATGGTAGCCACAGGGCAGGGGCCACGGGGCAGGGGCCACTCCCGTCCTCTGGGCAGGCAGGCAGAGGATGCCTCCCACCACTTTGAGTTGACTGACAGCCAGGGTGGATTCTTGGAGTGATGTGAAAGGCAGGAAGGATTATTAGCATCATTAGCAGCAATAATAACCCACTAGTGTTCTGCAGGTCTGTTTCACACGTGTAATTTACATCTGCACAGGCTCGATGCTTTTTAGAGTGCACCGCACACAGTTCATTCTCCATCCTGCCCTCGAGAGGCCAGCAGGGAAAACCCGGGGCAGGCATGAGCAAATACCCCCGGATGCCCCACTCCCAGGTCCCAGCAGAGGCTAGCTGTGGCAAGCCCCTTAAAACACATGGAGAAAGCCTTTCCAGCATGTCATGCCCCCCACCCAGGAGGAGACACAGGGTAGGCTCCCCAGTTAGCCAGCAATGAAGGCAGCATGGAAGCGTGTTTGTCACTGCAGCAAAACTCAACCATGCTGACTGATACGATTATTCTCATTTTCAAAATCAGTAAATGAAGACTCACACGAACCCAAGGCCTCCTAGACGTGGACTTGGAATAGATTCTAAGCTTTGGCTCCCTAAGCAGTGAATGAATTAGAAAGGAATCAGGCACCCAAGGAATTAGAAAGGTATCCATCTAGGCTTTTCTTGTTACAGCAATGTCAGCCTCCAAGCACTGGGCTGCTCCAGCGGAAAACAAAGGCTATGGCCCCCGGCCCCCAGGGCGGTTGGGCGAGCTCGGCTCCAGAGCTGGGTGCTCCTGCTCGGGAAGCTGGAAGGTGAGGTAGGGTTCCCCAGGCTCCCTCCCCGAAGGGCCTTCTCTGCCCTCAGCTGAGCAGAGCCTTTGTGCCCCACTGGGCTCAGAATCAGGAAGGTGTCTCCTTTGTTGCCAGCTGAAACATTTTTCATTTCAAAGCCCATTGTTGTCTGGGACAATGGCATAAAGCAGAGCGTAGCCAGCGCCTGAGAATAGAAGCAGACGAGAAAGTCTTTCTGAGAAGAGCGGCACCTTTGAGAGCGGCTGCCCTCCCGGCTCCGCACCAACCGAGCTGGCACCCAGGTGTCACAGAGAGACCTTGTAATTAATTTTTAAATTGCTATTATCATGCATTTAGGCAGCAGGCGGAACTTCCAGTTGGTTTTGACCTTTTAAAATGTTACCAGCAATATCAGCTTTTCTGCAATGTGAAGGACACTGACCCAGAGGCTATAAGAACCGCGGCCTGGAGGGTTGGCCCCCTTCCTTCAAAGCTTCCTCTCCCTTCCCTTTATTGTCTTGTCATCTATATAAAGGACACACATGCCCCTTTATATATATTTCCATCCCTTCATTTTCTGTTCCCAAAGTGGCTGTCACACATTCTTTAATTGTGGTAAAATATACATAATGAACTTTACCGTCTCAACCCTTTTTAAATGGCATTAGTACATTCACAGTGTTGTCCAACCATCGCCACCACTCTTCTTCCAGAACCTTTCCAGCCTCCCAAACTGAAACTCTGCACCCTGAAATAATAGCTGCCCTCCCTCCGCCCCAGCCGGGCACCCCACGTTCCACTTGCCCTCTCCAGGAGGAGGCGCAGCGCAGGTCCTTGCTCTGCACTGCTGCCTCCAGGCCCACCCCAGGGCAGCACCTGTCGGCTCCGGTTCCTGCAAGGAGACACTGTACGTGCATCTGCACGCACTTTATTTTTTCTTTTATTAAGAGAGAGGGGGACGGTGAGCGAGAGCAAGCGAAAATCGCTCTTCATTGGTTTTCATTGCTCCAACTCCTCACGGTGTGGGTGGTGCTGGGGCTCAAACCCGCGCCTCCGCTCCTGCCAGGCAAGTGCTGCAACTGCTGAGCCACCGCTCCAGCCCTCGACGCATTTCCAGCGTCAAAGATGCATCATGTCCAAGCAACAAGGCCTTGTTTTTCAATTTAGAAAATGTTTTCCCCACACATTATTTCATTTGATCCCCCAAAGTTTACAGATAAGCCTGGTCACCCCGTTCTCGAGTCTCTGAGAAGCTTGGGACGATCCTCCAGCTGACCTGGCCTGGCCCCCGCCCTCGCCCTACTCCCTAACCTCCAAGCTGAGAGCAGAGCTGCATCTGGACGCTGTTTGCTTCCCCTGTGTCAAACCCACCGCCCACGTCTGTCAATCAGGCTTCCCACAAGGCTGCAGGAGCTTCGGGTGCTGACACAGCCTGGCTCCAACAGGACCCTGGCGGAGAGAACGGGAAAGTCCACCTAAGCCCAGTGCCCATGCCCGAAGCCCCGGGTGGCTCCTCCCAGCCTTCCCTACAGGATGGCTAACCACCCGTGGGGAGATGAAGCAGCGCAAATCCCCCTGGATTAGAGTCACTCGCAACGCACGTGGACGTGGGTTTGACTGTGGCAGAGCATGCCACGGGGGACAAGAGCCATCGGCGGCCCTGCCATGTGGTGTCCCATACCCCATGATACCCCCACAAGGGAGGGATATTTGCCCCCATCTTAAAGATGGTCACATGCCCGGGAAATGGGTGAGAGCTACTGAGAAGTTCATGCTTTCCGTCCCTGTCACAGGGCTTCTCCACCAGAGGCTGGAGCATGCAGCATGAGGAGGTGAGAAAAGGAAAAAAATGAGCCCCCTCTAGGACAGCTTCAGGGCGGGGCTTGTGACAGGCCCAGGCTCAGGCTCCTTGATTGCTACCTGCTCCTGGTGGACACGAGGAGTCCCCGAGTCCAGGACCCGGGTGTCATCCCACCCACACTCCGTGGGAAGAAAGTCCATGGGGGTCCTGAGCCAGGATGCTGCTCCACTGGATCCCAACAGACTGCACAGTTCCCGGTTGCCTCTCTCACGGGCCAGGTGCAAGGAATCTTTGAAGACACCAGGGAGAAGCAGAACTTGCCTGCCACCTCGAGGGGCCCACGACAGACAGGTCCACACTGTCGACACACAGCGGACCACACAGGGATACCATACAAACCCGGCTGGGGGCACTCATCCTGCTGGGCAGGAGGCAGTGGCCCTGCACAGACTCAGAGAAGACACTGTTGGAGCTGGTCTTCAGTGACAGCTTGCCAGGCAGGGAGACAAGGCGCATGCCTGGCCACGGAGACCAGTCACACATCAGTGAGCAGAATGCATACAGGGAAGGGCCAGCTGGCGCGTGGCAGGAGAAGTTCCAGGAAGCAGCCAGGTGCCACCATCTGCAAGACCCTGGAGGAGACAAATTGAAGAGTTTGGTCTTTCTCTGGTAGGCACCGGGAGCCAGGAACGTCTATAAGAGGGGCACCCAGGGCACATCAGCACCTGATGGGCAGCCACAAGGGAGCAGAGGAGGCGGAACATGGGAGGCCACCCAGGAGGAGAGGGAAGATTGGCAGGAGGTGCTTTCTGGGGACAGATGCGGCCCCAGAGAAGCAGCACAAGAGCTGCATGGAGGGGCCCACTGCACACCAGCTTCTCACTGGGAGGCACTAGCTGGCATTGCCCGTAGAATACGGGGTAGGGGGGCTTTGAAAGCATCAGAAAGGGCTGGCTGGCCTGGCCTGGCTCTTCCGAGCATGGTGTGGTGGTTCCTTGAGGGATGTGGTGCCATCCTCTCCCCACCAGCCACAGAGGCCAATGCTGGTGTGCGGTGTCTCCTTTCTGCGTACTGCAGTCTAGAGGCAACACTTGACGTGGCCCCTCTCATTAGCTGTGTGATCTCAGCGAGCCCTCAGGCTCTCTGAGCCTTGGCTTCCATAAAGAAATTGCTAATTTCCTCAATAACAATAAGACCTGTGGGCTGGAGCGGTGGCTCAGCAGTTACGGCGCTTGCCTGGCATGCACAAGGACACAGGTTCAAACCCCAGCACCATGTACACAATGAAGCGTCAGAGCAACGAAAATGAAATGGAAAACTAAATAAAATTGATTCTCTTTTTCTTTCTCTCACTGTCCCTCTCTTTTAAAAAAAAAAGACCTATATAATAATATATATAAACATACAAATATATAAAATAATGATGATGATTTTCCAAAGTTGTCAAGAGGAACACTTCCATTCCCGGGTGGCTCAGATGGTCTCAGAGTACTGATGGTGTGCATCTGGGCCCAGGGGCAGCCATGGTGCGTTACTTGTGCCATGGCCATTGGCCAACACTACAACTCAGGGCTTCTTTCTCTTCCCAGAGAGGTGGTGGTTAACCTGGCGCTGCGCTGGCGGATGCCCGGTGCCTGCCCCGTGCACACCTAAGAGGAGGATCCATGTTTATCTTCTGTGTTGGTACAGTTATTTCCATTTCTGTCCTGGCCTGGGCTTCCTGGCCCCACTGAGGTCACTGCGGCCCTACCCTGCCTGACTCTCCCTGCACCCTCTCGGCCTGGGCTTGTCCCCTGCCCTCACGCAGCCCAGCTGAATCTTGTCCCCGCCCCGGTCCTGGAGGCCAGGCTGCTCCTCTGGCCGCTCCCTCCAGCCCACCTCCCTCAGCATCAGCTCAGGACTGATCTAGACCAAGGTCACCCTGCCTCCGTGTTTGGGGAAATTAAAATTCATCACATTATTCACAAGCAACTTGCTCCTTCCTGCCAGAAAGGTGCTCGATAACTTCTTGTCACTTTCCAGTTTTAGTGACCGCTTTTTACACTGAGGCAGAAAGGCAGAGGGTCAGAGCGGCAGGGTTTGCAAGGCAGTTTTCCTTCCCTGCACCCACTGTGTTCGTGGTCCCCGCCCTCCTGCCCTGCTTGGCCCACCAAGGGCTCGAGCATGCTGCTTTCCAGTTGAGAAGGCATCTTTCGGCTCTTTTCCCCTCAGCCTTGCAGCTCCCCGCGTGGGCATGCTCCGTGGTTACTTTGCTTCCATCCCACCCTGCTGGAACTCAGGTTGCCTCCCCACTGCAGTAAGTACCTCTGTGTGCTTGTGCAAGTGACTTCCTGGAGGAAATTCCTGCAAATGGAGTTGCCGATCAAAGGCCCCAGGTCTCCCTGGTCACCTCCTGATGGCTCAGCCCGGGGCCTGCCCGCCTCCGCCTTCCACCTGGCCCACCGCAGGCCCTCTGCCCCCTCCAGGGCTTCCACGAACTCAATGGCTTGCACACCTCGTCTGAGCTGGAGACACCGCAGGCACTTTCCAGAGAAGTATTGTTCTACAGCCCGTGACACAAAGAATCCTCCCTCCATTCCAGAGACCACCCCTTGACCACCCCGATCAGCCAGGGCTGTGGGGATTCCTGTCCTGAGACCTTGAAGATGCTAGGGTGTCAGGGGGACAGTGCTTGGCTTGAGAGGTTGGAGGCCCAGCTAAGAGACACGGCCATGGGACAGAGGAACAGCATTGCCAGGGAAGCCAACCTGCAGTGTGGAGAATGCGGCTGGTACACAGGAGGGGACAGGGGCTGGAGGGGAAAGTCCCCCGAGAAAGACCCAGAGATGCCCCTGCCGGCAGTGAACTCCTGGGAGGCCCCGGTGCTTCAACGAACTCCTCTCGCTTAAAGTGACTCTGATCAAACAATCCCTGACTTTCTGCCACCTCCTCCCCCAACCTGCAGCTCAAGAAGGAAGGGTCAGGCTGCTGCTGAGAGCAGCTGCCCAGACCTGTGGCCGGTCAGGTGCTGTGCTGAGTGTCCACAGAGGCTGTGTCATAAAGTCCCCACCAGGCCGCGAGGAAGTGCCATGCACGGCAGCAGCTTCCTGTGTCAGCTCTGCTCTAGCAAGCTTCCTGCAGCCCAGGTCCCCTGACCTAGACTTGGATCTTAACTCAATGGAGAGGGCTGGAGCTGCGCAGGTGGCATTTCGGAGAAATGGAAGGAACACAGAATGAAAGGACCAGGCTGTGCGGAACAATGTCGCCCTGGGACGGCTGAGCGGGCCCCTCCTGACTCTGCAAAGCCCCCAGGGCTGTGAGCAGCCTGGCCCCGCCCTTGAAGCCAAGGGTAAGGAGGAGGAGACGCCGCAGACTGGGCTCACTCAGAAGGAGCATATTTACTGCTCCTCCGAGGCTCCTACCGTGTGGGAACAAGGAACATGGTGACTCGAAGGAGCACGCGGGCTGAGGATTACGTAAGTTAAAAAGTAGAAAAGTTTCTCCCATCATGACATTTCATAACCAGCCCACTCCCTGCCCCCAGCCTGTCATCATGAGAAGGGTGTTGTTCAAGACTCAGGTGACCATATCCTCATCCTGACAAGGGCCATCTGGGTCCCTGTCATCTCCTTCTCACAGACTCCTAGAATCCGGGCTTAATTTGCCCAGGAACTGGAGAAGTTTCCAGATGGATTTGCATCCTGGCACTGTGGGGTCCTCCCCAGGGCCTCCTGCTGAGAACATACAACGACCCAAATGCTAGAACTTTAGGGTGGGTGCACTGGTGGGTGGGGCTCTTTTTTTTTTTTTTAAAGAGAGAGAATCAATTTTATTTTTTTTATCTAGTTTCTGTTTTTTCAACACTAGCTGTGTACATGGTGCTGGGGTTCAAACCCAGGTTCTTGCGCAGGCCAGGCAAGTGCTCCACTGCTGAGCCACCAGCCGCTGGATGGGGCTCTTACAGGATGTGGAAGAGGCTGCCAGGGTACAGGTTTGGCTTCAGCCCTCTTTGCCCTTGAGCAGAGAGCCCAGTAGGCTCTTCCAGGCCCTCCAGGCAGGACATCCGGTCCCTGGGGAGGTAGGCTGCCACCTTCCTTCAGGGCCCCAGCTGGCTCTGGCGTGGCAGCATCAGTTGTTTCTGGACAGACTCTCGATGTGTGGGGGCTCCACACAGATAGAGCCAGCTTCTATCCTGCAAGGGCCCCAGGAAGGACGGTGTCAGCCAGTTTCACGGACTGGGATTTGGGACAGAGCTAGCATTCCAGGGAGACAGGACTTTGGGAACAGATGGGTCCCAAACCGGTATGGTGGGTGGGGGGCAGGCTTACAGCTCAGGGAGGGCTTCCTGGTGGGGGAAGTGCCATGGACACATCTTAGAAAACAAGTAGGGGCCATCTGGGAGGGCTGGGGGGCTTTGGGTGGGGCATTTGGGCCCTCCAGGTGGGGCACAAGAGACAACAGCTGCCACCCTGTGGTTAGCCAGGCATTTGGAGAGAAGGCTGGAAGAGCGGGTGGAGAGCAGAGATGCTGAGCGGCAAGTGCTGTGAGACGCCATGGCGAGGCTGCCAGGGTCGAGTCGCTTGCCGGCACTCACCGTGGGCCCTGTGGGGTGGGGCTTGGGGCCGGAGCGGTTCTGCCCACTCACAGCGGCAGCGACATTCAGGAGGCAAAGCTGTCAAGGCTTTCAGTTCCTGTTGGCTCAGGGCCTGTGCACACACAAGCAGCGCTCGGGTGGGCATCGCCTGCAGGTGGCACTGGAGTGGCAGGGAAAGTCAAGGGTAAGAGGCCCAGGGAGGCAGCCAGGCAACCGGAACCCCAGGGAGGGACTCATTAAACCTGGACATTAGCCGGAGAGCCTGTAGGTCTCTCCTAAGGACAGCCGCAGGAGTCCCCGGGGCCTGCACCTGGAAGGCAGGTGCTTCCTGCCGGCACAGGTAGTGGAAACACCACCAGCATGGCACACCTCAGCTGTTACGTTCAGAAGGCAAGGGACAGACAGCTCCATCGCTCCTGTGCAGGATCCTCACCGTGTGAGGATCTGAGCACCTTCCCCGTGTTTCCTAGGCTTTCCAGGCTGAGACGGCTCCGCCAGGTCAGAGCCGGAGGGCGCATGCTGGCTGTTTCACACGCCCCAGCTCTGCAAGACTCACACGGAGACCTGCAGGGGAGGTCGAGGCCCCAGCTGCAGCGCTCCCTCCACCCCGGTGCTGAGCCCAGGGCCCGGTAGGAAGCAGCCACCTGGGCCACTTCTGTCATCAGATCACCAGCCTGGGCTCAGGATCTCCTCTCTCACCAAATGACCAGGTCTGCTGCAAGAGTAGGGGGGCCAGGGGCTGCTGGGAGAGCCGCCTCGCTCACCCCAAGCAGCCTTAGAGTCGCTGTATATGATGGCCACCTGAAAGTCAGGACAAATGAAGCCACCAACCAGTCCAAGACTGCTGAAGCCACAGGAGCAGCCCACCTCCTCCAACCAGTGTCCCCCTTCCCGCTCTCCTTTGGTGAAGCAAGGGGTGGAGGGGAAGGGCTGTGGGCAGGCCACCGCTGGCCTTGCTGGGTGGCGGGGAATCTTAAAGCCACCCCAGACTGGGCAGAGCCTCTGAAGGTCAGTACAGGAGCTGCAGCCGGGCTCCAAGTCCCTGCCTGCTTAATTAGGACTCAGTTGCTTTCTTCATTACAGGCCAGGCTCCTAGTCCATCTTTCAAACCAAAGGGAAATCCTGGCCGTGTTAGACAGCGCACGCCCTCCCTGGGTTTTTTATTGCTTTCCCACAAAGCCCTCCCTGAATACGAATCCACTCAGGGCCAGGGTGTGCTCAAGCCTCTGCAGCCACACGCGTTAACCTCAGATCCGCTCAGAATTCTGGGGAGCCGGAGGGTGTCCCAGAATCCAGGGCTGAGACCCGGGGCTGCTTGTGTAGGTCTGCTGGGGTTGGGGCAGGGCCGGGTGGACACCTAAGCGCCACCCCTCACGTTCTCCTAACTGCCAAGCACTGAGTTCCAAGGGGAATAAAAGCCCCACAGCTGAGCAGCTGGCATTCCCGAGGCCACACTTTGCCAGGGAGAAGGGGAGGGGAGAGAAGGGACGGGCTCAGTGGCAGAGCCCCCTGGACAGTCGAGTCCAGGCCAGCCACACCACACAGGCCGAGGAGCCCTGGATCTGAGCAGCTGCAGCCCACGCTCCCCGGCTCCCCATCCTCCAGGGAGGGCAGCCCTAGCCCACACAGCCTGCGCCCACAGGCTGGGCACTGACTCAGAGCCTGAGTCACAGGCCCCTTCTTCCAAGTCGGAGCTCTCCTGGACATGTGTCCTCTGGTCACTCAGCAGGCAGACGGCCCTGAGGGGGTGGCATCTGTGGCCTGGTCATTAGTTTGGAAAAGTTCAAACTACCCACTCCTGGTGGCTGCAATTGTGTTCCAAGTGGCAGAGGCTCCCACGAGCGCCATGTGGGCTTGTCACCTCTGGAACACATCTGGGCATCTCAGGCATCTCGTGAAATGCCTTCCTGAACATGGCAAGGTGGCCAGAGTGGACCTCCTGGTCTTCTACTACCTCCCCTTTGGGTGTTCAGTACAGGACACAGGTCCCCTGTCACCATCTCAACAGAAAGGGATTTTGCTTCAGCAGCCCTAAGCTGAAAGCCAGGCTCTGGAACTCACCTGCTCAGCGGCTATAGCCCTGCCTGACCAGGTACTTGTGACCTGGGGGGTCCTGTCAAGAGGGCACTGATAGCTTCACTGGGCAGAGCTGGGGCCCAGTCCACCCCGGCAGCTTTCCTCCACACACAACTGACCTGGCCCTGGGGCAGCCTGCAGATGCTCCCTGCAGCTGGGGGCTGCAGGCTGCTGACCCCCGAGGAGGCACTGAGAGAGGGGGGTGATCCCAATGCCAGCTGTGGCCGCAGGGATGGCCCTGAGCGGATCCCATCTGCCTCCTATGGGGCTGCCGCACCTGGGGGTCAGATTCTGCGATTCAAGGAAGGAGGCCCCAGCTCCCGCTCCGCTCCCACCACTTCCAGCCCCCAGGTGCACAGCCAAGGTCTCTCTTGGGGCACTGGCTCTGCTTCAGCCCCGTATTCTCCTTCCCCTCCTGAACCACTCATCTCCCCGCCCCTCTCCTCCGCATTTGCGCCCCTCTCCAGTCTGCAACAGGACTCGCTTCTTGGCTGAGGGATAGACATCAGTCTTCTTCACCTGGCCTCAGGTACCCCCAGAAGCCTCTGCTGCCCCCTGAGCTCAAGTCCTCTGGATACCTCCTGGGCAGTCCCCAGACCCCAGCTTCTTCCCGGAGGGGCAGCTGTGCCTCCAACACACCCAGCAGTGTCCCCCTCCCATCCCACAGCCCCCCACGTACTGGGGGGCCTCGCAGCAGCTCCCGCGGGAGTTTCACCAGCAGCCGAGCAGCTGGCTCTCCTGTCACCAGGGCCTTCTCCTGGAACGGATGTCTTAAGCTTGTTGGGATCAACTGTCCATGGTGTCACACTCAATTCCCCTGCCAGGTGGCCGACAGCTTCAACAGAGAGGGTACAAGAAGGATTTTGCCAGGACACCGAACCAATCCCTAAGGGACATGGCCTTTGGGGTGGAGAGTGGAGGAGGGTGTGCTGGAGTTTGGAAAGGACCCATGGGTCCCCAGGACCCATGATCCCACCTTTGGAAAAGCCCAGGGAAGCCTGCTCATCTAGAGCAGAGGGCAGCAGCACCAGCCAGCATCCAGTGCCCAGCCTGGCACACAGCAGGCATCTGTTAGAAATGCAGATTCTCACTCTGGGGGAGGGAGGGGCGGCCACCTGAGTCTCAACAGCCTCCAGGTGACCCAGGTGAGAACCACAGGCCTGGAGGTGGGAAGAGTTGCCCCAGGACACCTCATCCGGGGGACCTGACTGCGCTTTCAGGGCTCCGAGGGCAGCACCTGCCTGATCATCCTGTAGGTTGGCAATGTGCGTGCTCGGAGCTTCAGCAAAGCAGACAGCATTTCTGAAAGAACTTGTGATTTTGTTTCCCCGAATAGCATTAAAGTAACCAGGAGGGGAAGCGCAGCACCTTGGACATTTGCTCTTTTTTGACCCCAGCTGGACATTGTTATAATTGCTCTATAAAGTGAATGTGATTAGATTCCAGCACACCCAACCATTCCTTGGCTTGCCTCGCCTCGCCTCTTGGACCATCCTTCCAGAAACGGCTCCAGCAAGGGGCTGCCCTCCCTGACCTCAGGCTGAGGATGTCACCGTCTTCTCCTTGAAAGGTCGTCTTCATGCATCTTCATATCCGACGCTGTTCTTTTCCAGGCTTCTGGCCTCTCTTCCTGCTGCCCAGACTTTTGCCTTCTGCCTGACATGCTTTTGTTTGCAGGAAATTTGAGTCTTCTCTTTGGCTTCTTTCAAAATCTTCTCTTTGCTATTCTGCATCACTGTGATGGATCCAAGTAGGGCTTTTCTTTTTGAAAATCTCCTGCATGGGCTTTATTATGCTGCCTGAACTGAAATTCGTGTCTTCTAGCAATTCTGGAAATTTCTCAGCCATCGTCTCTTTGAATAATGACGACTCACAGGGTCGGGAACTCAAGGGGACACGCGTTATGCCTTTCACAGGGACTTCTCCCTCTTACCTTTCATGGTTTTTCCATGTTTTTCGTCTGCTCTGCAGCATGCGTCCCAGAAACTGCTTGGGCTGCGTCTCCTCGTGTGCCAACTGCCTTCCGATCAGGGTCTCCCTGCTGTCCCACACGCCATCGAATTTCACGTTTCAGTTGGCAGATTTTCATTTCTGGAGGTTCTACTGGGCTCCTTTTCCCAGCTCTCTGGCACTTTCAGAGTGCGCTTTTCCTTGTCTGCATTCTCGTTGTTCAAAATTTTCTTATCATTTAACTTTTTATTCTGATCACTCAGACACCTTTTGATCCAGTTCTGCTTGTGAAACCCCAGCTGATGACTCGTCGTGGATGGCTGACATCCTCCTGTATCCCCATCCCCTCCAGATCCGGCTACAGCACAGCCAGTCTCTCTTCACCCCATCCGGGTTCTTCTTCCCTCCACACTCACAGCTGGATCACCTTCCCAGCCTCCCTCACAGCTGAGTGGCCACACCCTCCACCCAATTGGACCTGGTGGAGATGTTGGGGACCATGTCCAGGCCTGGATCGTAAGACCCTCCCTCGTGATTGTCCATGCTCTTCCCCTTCCTCGGTGACCTTGAGAGCCTCAGGTGGAGAGGGCGGAGCCACCAAAGAGAGGCACCTGGGTCCTTGCTTAGAGGAGAGCTGCCCACTACAGCAGGGAAACTGCTGGGACCAGGATGCGCCTGCACCGTCCACTGTGCTTCCGGAACTAACCTCTCATTTGCAGTGACACCACCAGTTAGGTGTACACACAAAGCTTTGCAGGGATTCACTGTCAGGGGTGTTCAGCAGACCTCGCCGCGGAGCCTGAGAGGCCTCTGGTGTCGCAGTGGGGAGATGGAGGCGGGAGGCTTCCCTTCCTGCCCCTGCTGCTCAGCCCTGGGCCAGGCCCTTCGCAGGCACCAAGCTTCCAGACAACTCTGCTGCTCTCAGGAGCTCCCAGGCAGTGGGGGACACAGATGCACACAGGTGACCCTGAGACAGAAGACCGATGGCTGCAGTGGGTCTGAGGACATGGGCTGTCACTCAGGAGGTGAATCAGGCTGAGATTCCAGGGCCTGGTGGGTCTGTGCCTGTGGTCCAGAGCATTAGAAAGAGAGACTCAGGCAGGACTTGCCCCAGGCTGGAGCGGGCAGGAACCAGGGCAGCCCAGGGCCATGCTTGGAGGAGCTGGCAGGACACTGAGGCCAGCCCCACTAGAACCTCAGCTCTTAATGACACCCTGCCTGCCTGCAGTTGCAGCCCTGTGTGCAAACAGGTTAAGTTAAGCGGCCACCAGTCCTCTGAGCACTGCAGAGGGTCCTCTCTCAGCTCGAGGACTGCCTTCCTACTGCATCACTTTCCCAGTCAGTGGCACTGCAGGCTGGAGGACTCCCAGCTAGAACCCTGACACTCACACCCTTCTCTGTCCCTGTCATCAGCCTCTAGGGGCGTCACGAGCCCCTGCTGCCGCTGGCAAGCACAGGGGCAGGGATTTGAACCCACAGGGCCCAGTCGCTATCAACCTTCACTGAGCTGACCGCAAGCAGAGGGGCTGAGCTGGATAACAGTGGGACCTGCCTGAAGAGTCAGGCTTCCCAGAGAGTCAGGTCTGCCTGGAGACTGGACGTGGGCGTGAGTTTCCAGCCGGCCCCGCCCTGCCCTGCAGTGGTGGCCTGGAGCCCACTCCCTCCTGCCACGCAGCTTCCCTGTATGAAGACACCCATGCATCGCGGAGGCGATTTCGTCACCATGCCAGCACCACCATGTGAACTCGGAAACCTGGCACCACATCTTGGGCTGTCACTGACCAAGATGCTGCTTGGTGGCGCATGGCTGTGTATCCCATTTCTGTGACCACCTCTCAGTGACACACCGCTGTGCTTTTCCCAACCTGCTGCCCAGCCCCCCAACCAAACCAGCCTTCTGAGACGTCCCCAGCAGCAGACATCCAGGCCTGTCTTTCAGGAGCTCCTTTAAACTGGATGTGTCCCCCACGCCAAAATAGCACACACTGAGGACCAAATTCACCATGTGGTGGCATCAAGAGGCCTTTGGAAGGAGATGATTGTCGCCTGAGGGTCACAAGCGTGGAGCCCCATAGGGGATTTGGTGTTCTTAGAAGAATAGGAAGAGACCAGAGTTCACTTTCTCCTCTTGGGCACAAAGAAGCATGCATGTGGGGACATGGAGAGATGGCACCATCTGCAAGCAGGAAGGGAGGACTTGGGAAGAGCCTCACCAAGAGCTGCCTCTGCTGGATGTCCCTCCTCAGGGACTGGGAGTTCCCATAAGAAACAGAGAGAGAGAGAGAGAGAGAGTCCATTTTATTTATTTCATTCATCTGATTTTTGTATTTTGGCACTTAATTGTGTACGTGGTGCTGGGATTCGAACCCAGGTCCTTGCACAAGCCAGGAAAGTGCTCTATCGCTGAGCCACCTCTCCAGCCCCACCCCATGGCTTTTGTTGGGGCAGCTGGAGCTGATGGAGCCAGCCAGGGGTTCCAGACTCATTCGCCAACTCTGGAGTCCCAGAGGAGAGGTTGAAGGGACAGCGTGGGGTCAGGAGGAGGGACGGCTGACTACACCCTGGGACTCAGGGAAGGCTCAGGAAAGCTGGATCTTCAGGAAGCTGAGGTGCTGGGATGCCATGCAGGCGGGGAGCGCAGCCAGACCCAGGCCCTGTGACAGTCCAGGGCACAGCTGTTGGCAGCAGAGGGAGGAGCAGGAGCCCTGTCACCCAGAGAGGTTCAGCCCGCTTGGGACAAGCCTTGAATGACGGGCTGAGACATCTGCGCTTCTTTCTGGAATGGCGTGCTCCCTGCCCCGCCCGAGCCTGTCACCCACCCAGAATGAAACGCCCAAGCAGCAGGACTGCAGGAACAGGAGAGGGTGGGAGGCAGTGGCCACCTGGCCCCACCCCGAGCCTCTGTCCAGGAAGCGCTCAGAGAGAGAAGAGACCAGAAACCGGCAAAGCAGATGGGGCCTCCCTGGCCTCAGCCACCGTGCCGCGCTGGCACCACAGCAGAGTGAGCTCCAGAGACGTGGCCACTGGCACCTGATCTCAACCGCGTGGCCATCTGCATCTCTGCTGCAGAGACAAGGCAAGTTAAGGCGCAGAGTGGACGACGGCCCCAGGCTGGTGCAGTCCCACCGCTCCGGGCACTCGGGGGCACAAAAACACCAGCTCTCCCCTTCCTTGTTTGTGACCTTGATCAACTGATTCCCCTGACTCAGTTTCCCCATCTGTAAATTGGGAACTTCACTGCTTCCCTGCGAGGTGGCCGTGAGAGGAAGAGATGACACATGCCACATAATAAACCCTGATTAGAATTGCTGTCTAGTGCGGTCTGATTTCTTTTCCCATGAAGCACTCTGAAGATTTGGGAGGCAAAAATTCTCCACAATAGGATTATGGGATTTTCAAAGAGCCACGCCCTTGCCTGCTACCACTCATGATGTGCGTTTTATCACAAACCCACTCATCGTGCAGCCCTCTGTCCGTCCAGTGCTAATCTTATTCTTTAGTGCATTTGAAGACTTTGGTGCAGTTTCCCCAGCTGCTTCAGCATTCGCCGTTTCTGATGTAGAAGTCACACACAACGAAAGGCACAAGTCTTGAAAGTCACTGAGCAGCACAAAGTGCTATCAGAATAAGGCCGATCCTTGGGTCATCTGGGGAGCGTCCTCCTCAGCCGCCGCCACCCTGGCACCAGCAGGCAGCCAGCTAAGGGCGTTTTCTGCTGCAGATCGATTTGCCGTTCTGCATTTTCACATAACACAGGACACGATTTCACAGCACAGAACAGAATAGACCGGCGTCGGTTCACGACTGCAGCAAATTGCCCCAAATTGAACAGCTCAACACAACCACGCTTAAAGTTCACAGTTTTTGTGGGCCGGGAACCAGGATGAGGGGTGACCGGATCCGCTGACTGCCTGGAGGAGGCGTCTTTCAAGACCCCCGCACGTGGGCCACAGGCAGCTCACAGCACAGCCGCTGGTTTCCGTCCGAGCAGGAGAGGCGGCTGTGTGTCCATTGCCTGCACTCAGAGGTGACACCCGTCACTTTGACATACTCTGCTCATTGGAAGGAAGTCAGTGCGTCCAGCTGGCAAGCCAGGGAGGGGCCTGAGCAGGGTCCCCTTTCTATACCATCTGGCCACCATGATGGGCCTTGGCCTATGTCCCTCCATGTGGCCTCCTGGTGGGGGATGCCCCCTCCCTGTGTTCCAGGCATCCTGGACCCTGACCCAAAGCTGACTGAGGCCCCGAGGGCCCCACCGTAGTCCCCCCAGGAAGACGTGTCCCTGAGGGGCACCCACTCAGACAGCACGTGGGGTGTGGTGGGGGGAAGGGGTGAGAAGCCCCCAGCCTGGCACCTTGTTCATCTGGGGAGGGCGCTCCCTGTCTTCAGCACCAGCACAGTGGGCGGGCACCATCAGGGAGTGCACAGGGACACAGTGCCCCTGACGCTAAGGAGACCCCGCCGAGCCAGTGTGGCCGGCTGGGCCCTGCTGCTCAGAGAGGGTCAGACACCAGGCTGCTCAGAAAAGGGCACAGTCCCTGGCCTCTCAGCAGTGGAGGCAGCTCTGGTCCTCTAGGGGGCGCAGGCGTGCACCCCACTTCGCTGCCCCCAGCCCTCAGTGCTGTCCCACCTGAGGGTTTGCCCCACTCGGGGGTCCACGGGGTCCAGCATCAGAAGCAAAGCCCCTGTCCCCACTGAGCCGGTGCCTGGGGACTGTGGCCCTGGGGATCTCAGCAGGCCCGGCTCTCCTCCTTCCTGCTTCACCCCTCCCTCCTCTGCAAGCCTGAGTTCTCCTTAGGGCTTTTGGAAACAAGTCAGGAAGTCTAGACTCAGGGAAAGCCGCAACCCTCCACCCCAACCCCAGACAAGGCAAGAGTAGGCTAAAGCGAGAAAAATACTGGAGGCTACGCAATCCGCATCTCATCCATCCAAGCACTTAAAAGTGAGGAGCTCAGGCGGCAACATGAGACAGTCAGACGCTGTGGAGAACAGCGTGGCGACCCTCGGAAAATTAACATGGAACTCACCACGGACCCAGCAAGCCAACTCGGGGACTGCACACAGAGAAAGTGAAAGCAGGGACTTGAACAGATTTGCACACCCAAGTGCATAGCGACATTGCTCACAACAGCCAAAAGATGGAAGCAGCCCAGGTGTTCCTCAACAAACAGAACAATGCGGTGCATCCACACAGTGGAATATTACTCAGCCTTAAAGAAGAAGGAGCTTCGGACACCCACTACAGCATGGATGAACTTAGAGAACGTTATGCCAAGTGAAGTGCGCCAGCCACAAGAGGACAGACACCGAGATCCACTCTAAGAGGTACTTAGAGTAGACAGAGAAAGCAGAATGACGGCTGCCAGGGACCGGGAGGAAAATGGGGACCTAACCTTCAGCCGGTGCAGGATCAGTTCAGGAGATGAAGAGGTTTTTACACACGGTGACAGTGATGGCCGCACAACAGTGTGAATGTATTTAATGCAACAGAACCCCACACTTAAAAATGGTTAGGATGAGGCTGGAGCAGTGTCTCGGCAGTATCGTGCTTGCTTGGCATGTGCTAGCACCCCGGTTCAAACCCCAGCACCATGTACACAACTAAGTGTTGGAGAAAGGCCAAATGGAAGAATAAATTTGATTCTCTCTCCCTCCCTCCATCCCTCCTTCTCTCTCTCTCTCTCTCTCTCTCTCCCTCTTCTTTAAACAAATGGTTAAGATGAGAAACTGTTATATATATTTTAACATAATAAAAATTACAGCTTGGTGTGGTGGCGCATGCCTATAATCCCAGCAACTCTGGAGCCTGAGGCAGGAGGACCGCAAGTTCAAGATCAGCCTCGGTAACTTAGGAGGCCCTAAGCAACGTAACAAGACTCTGTCTCAAAATAAAAATTAAAAGACCAGGAATGTTGTGGTAAAGTGCCCCTGGGTTAAATCCATTAAATAATGAAAAATAAAAAGTACACGTGGCTTATTTTTCGAAATGTGAAGAACGGCGTCAGCGCGGGGCGGGACCAAGCCGAAGGTGCAGGGTGTTTCTCTGGACAGCAACGGCTGGCTGAGGCTGGAAGGTGGAGGAGGGAGAGGACAGGGCAGGTAGGGGTGTCTGTGAAGACGCGCTGGACTGTGGGTAAGGATCAGAGCCCCAGGGCCCTGCAGACCCCATGCTGGGAGCCACCTGTGGAGCAGCAGAGGCAGGATGGGACGGCCTTGGCCCCTCATGCTCTCCGAGCAGGCCAGGGCCAATCCACAGGGCAGCTGCCTCTGCGGCTCACAGCCTGGGGCAGATGGCAGTTAAATCTGAATTTCTGATAGGCAACAGATAACTCGTTGGTGTAAGTCTCAACCTGAACACCTGTGCCAGCAATCATCGGTGGTTTATCTGAAATGCGAGTTCACTTGGGTGTCCAGTGTCTTCTCTGGCTACCCTGCTCGCTGGCCTCCTGCCCTTATCTGAAGGGGGTCACGCTGCCTTTCCTGCCCTGCAGGACCCCCCAGCTAAGCCTCCCCCGCCACCCGGGCAGAAGGACCTCAGGCAGAAGAGTCCCTCTGGGTCTCTTCCCCAGCTCCGGTGCCTTGGTGGCCCTTGCAGGCTGTGTTGACAGGGCTCTGTCCACTTGTCTTAATTGGTCCCATTCTGAGATGTGGGCTCAGCAAGCACAAGGACCTGCCACTGCCCTACCCCAGTGCCTAGCAAGTGCTAAACTAGTGTTTACTAGAGGTGACAGGCTGCGTCCAGGAGTGTCGTCTAGGCCAGGTGAGGGGACGAGGGGAGAGGAGTGCTGTGCACTTGCCGCTGGGGGCTGAGGGCCTCTGTCCCCGCCCCTCCCCACAGGACCAGCCTCCTGTCCACAGATTCCCACGCAGCCTTGCTGCCATAGCAACGGCAATCCGAGGTCACAGAGATGGAAACCAGAGGACACCTCTCTCCTGGAACACCAGCCGAGCCTGCATAATGGCACAGATATTAATACCTAACAGGCCTGGGTTTGCCCCGCTGAAGTTCACGAACCCAGGTCTAGATAGAAAGTGCTGACGGCTGACGGTTTTCACTCTTAAATGCTCCCGAGTTGTTTTCTTTTCTTCTTTTTTTTTAAGTCTCTCTCCTTGGCAGGTAGTTGTTTTTAATCCCATTATTGCTGGGTGAGGGAGAGGAAAACAGGACCCGGTTGTGCCCGGGGAGGGCGGGACACAAGCTTCCCTGCCTCCAAGGTGGCACCATGGTCGGAGTCACCCCTGGCCTCCACCTCACCTGTCACCCAGGGTAACTTACAACCAACAACTTAAAGGGGGAAGAGTTCAATCTGACTCGCAGCTTCAGGGGCTCCTGCACGGTGGTCAGCTCCGGAGCTCTGGGGCTGCGGAGAGCCACGGCCTCAGGGCAGAAGGGCCTGGTGGAGCAGGACGACACCAGGCCCCTGCAGCTGCTGGCGTTCGTCTCCCTCAGTTGATGTGTGAGAGGAAGGGACGCCCAGGGTGCACCTGTAGCCTCTGGTGTCTCAGCTGGGCTGGCCCCGCACACGGCGATGGCCAGGCTGCAGGGTGAGGACCGCAGTGCCACAGCTGCTACCCTTGGTAGGGAAGGCCCAGGAGGGAAGTCGGGCGGAGTCGGAGGCTGGGGTAGGAGCAGCTCAGCCAGGCCCTCAGAGCCCCCAGCAAGGCTGGTGCACCTGGGAAGGGCAGCCCAGGAGGGGCCTGGCCACAGGGTCCTGCAGAGGGTGGCGAGGGTAAGGGGGGCAGCGCCGGGGGCCCTGGGAGGCGGGAAAGGGTTCCAAGAAGGAAGCAGGGTCCTTGTGACAGTCACCTCCAGAAGGCTGGTGGGGTGACCCACAGAGGTGGGAGGCAGGTGGGAGGCAGCCAGCAGGCAGCAGGGTGGGGGCGGTAGAGGAAGAGGAGCCCAGGGAGACCCTCTGTCCTGACCCCTGGTGAGAGGGTGAGGGGCGAGTGGGTGGCAGGCCTGGCAGGCTCTGGGGAATTCATCAGTCACTTGAGTCCTTCCAGCCACCACGCCCAATGGGGATCCACAGCCAGCAACCAGGCGGGATGGGGACAGAGCAGAGGGCTTGCGCAGCAGGGGGCCTCCACGCAGGGGCTCTGCCTCTGCCCTCAGGCTGTCTCTGCACTGTCTGCTCCCACCCACTGTGCCTGGACCTCTCAGGAGTCTAGTCCTCACGTGGTCGTGGCCTGGATGGAGCCTTGGACCTAAGCTGGCAGACATGTGGGGCATTGCCGTGGCCGTTTTCCAGAAGAGCTACAGCCCAGAGAACCACCGGTCCCAGCCACCGTTGTCCACACCCAGCACCTCCTCATCCGACCTGCATGGGCTCCGTCTAGGCTCAGCCCACAGTGCGGCCTTCAGGCACAGAGGCGCTGCTCTGGGCGCGCTCCCGGGCCTGCAGAGGAAACAGACTTGGAAACCACCCCAGCTACTCGGTGTGACCTTGGCAGGGCATGAGAAAGGAAAACCAGACAACAACGAAGTAAAGGGACCCCGCTCCTCCTCAGAGGTCTCCTCGAAGCCTGGGCAGGCACAGAGGGGACAAATGGAGGAGGACAGCAGGAGCAAAGGCTGGAAGAGGAGCTGCAGGTCATGAGGCTGGAGCTGTGCCCAGGATGTTGTCTCTGGGCAGAGAGAGATGGGAGGGGCCTAGTGGGGACAGGACACTGGAGGAGGTGCCCTGACAATCCCGGGCCATACAGGGGGTAAGGCCTGAGTGGGCAGTGGCAAGAGGAGAGTGAGTGGAGAGAGACAATGCCCCAGGAGGCAGAGGGAGAGTGGAGGCCACACCCAGGTCTGCAGTAATGTGCCTTCTGAAAGCCAGGGCCCAGGAGGGACACCATGTCCAAGAAGCTATAGCCGGTTGCACACGTTGAGCCTGAGGCCTCCATAGAGCTTCCCAGAGGAGGAGACCAGCAGGTCTGCCCTCAGTGGCCCACAGAGAGGCAGCTGGAGGTGTGCAGCTTGCAGGGCATCTCTGTGGGCCATGGCACCCACACCTGAGCTGCTCACCCAGGGTTCACAGGAAGGAGGCCCAGGATGCAGAGCCGCGGTCCTGAAGCACAGCAAAGGCCCGTACTCAGCCTGGGGGCTTTGCTTCTGCTTCCTCGTCTGAACCCTCTCTGGACCCAGCCAGGGTACCAGGAGCTGGGCCAAGCCTGTTCTCCATGGCCCATGGAACAGCAGGACCCTCACATGGGATGCACATCCATGTTCCGGCCCCTGGACTGCCACGCAGGTGCCTGGGATAGAAAAGACCAGACAGGGAGCTCTCTGCATCCAGGGAGCTGAGGGGCCGGCATGGGAAGCTCCCCGCCCGGGCCTTAGCCACGGGGAAGCTTTCTGGGCCTTGCTGCTGAGCCACGTTCCCTCTGCCAGCAGCTCACCTCCTCTTTCCTAGGCTTTTTCTCCCTTCCCTACTTTCCATGCCTGGATTCCAGAGTGGGCTCATGATTCTGGACTGTCCCGTGTCCCTGTGGCCTGGACCCTAGTCAACCCCCAGCCAAGCTGGTGAGGCGCCTCCCCCGGCCCCGGCCCCGGAGACTGCCAGGCCCCCTGGACGGAGACAGGGGTGGACGGGCCTGGACAGGTGGTGGCCTCTGAGAGAGAACGGAAGCAAATGCAGAAGCAGCCAAGGCAAGAAGTGGAGAGGGACTGTGTCCAGTGACAGGACCTCAGCCTCAGCCAGCCGTCCGCACCTGATGCCACCCTACTGAACCACTGAGCTCTTTCCCCCTTTTCCTTTCCTCCCTTCCTCTCCCTTCTTCTTCCTTCGACACCTCCTGTCTTTCCCCTCATCCTGAAGCCCGTGAGAGCTGGGTTTTCATTTTGTGCAGTCAGAAGAGTCCCCTGGTAGCTCCAATTCAGAAAGCAGAGCCATCTCAGTTGACTTGTCTCCCATGTGACCGTCTCACCCGAGATCCCAGCCACACCGGCAGAGAACGAGAGCCACCCCAACTCCCCGCCAGCCCTGTGGTCCCTACTCTCCCTAGGTCCCCAGCACCACACACCCCTCCCTGGGTGTGTGACACCCAGAGTGACACCCGCCCCTAAAAGGAAAGAAGAGCAGACACATGTGGAGAAAGTCCTAAATAGATATCTGGGTTTTTATTCAAAACAACACTGGTGGGGCTGCTGCTTGGTTTCTCTATGCCTGGGCCATCTGGGCCAGCAGGGACCAGCGCCATCAGCAACTAAGAGGCAAGTTCATTCACACCATAGAAACTGTACAGAAATGGGGGTGGGGGCGGTGCTGTAGCCACAGCAGCCGCACCAGGCCGAGGGCTTCCTGGAGGAGGTGACCTCTGCTTCCTCCTCAGGCCCCAGCTTGGCTCTGGCTCTGCCAGGAACACTGATTATTGCACAATGACAAAAAAGAGTATGTATGTTTGGGCTAAACAGTGGCTTCTAAGACCGCGAGCCCTTACACAGCGCAGCAAAGGGGCTGGAGCAGCAGGCTCCAGGGAGAGGTGTCGGGGACAGGCTGACAGGCAGGTACCGCGTGGTTTGTCCTCCTTCGACAGGCTGCCTGGGGCAGAAGGCATTGCAGGCAGAGGAGAGAGTGTGCCCCAAGTCCCTCTGCAGACGCCTAGGTGCCACGAGCCTCCCCTCCACAGCGCCTGGCAAACACCTGGCACCTGGGTCCGCATCCTCCCCGCAGCCAGGCCCAGGTGGATTAGGGTAAGTTTGTGCTTTTTTGATGGACACACTTGGGCCTGGGGCCACAGCTGGGCTGCAGGGTTGGGAAGGCAGGAGGGACCATTTGCCCAAACTACATCCACTTCAGCTTGTTCAGCCCAGTGCCTTGCAGTGTCCCTGTTCCTGGTCCCCAGACACCCACAGGAACAAGTCCAAATGCCTGGAATCATCATTTGGGACCCTGCCAGAACCAGCCCAGGGCAGAGCTTCTCTTCCTCTAGGCCCAGCCCCTCCCACCTTCTCCTATGTCCTGCTCTGTGGCCCTGGCCTCTGCACATGCCTGTCCCTCTGCCTTGAATGCCCCTTGGGTGTCACTGTTGCAGCATCACATGGTGCAGGGAGAGGAATGACTTCATGTCAGACAAGCCTGGGCGCAATCCCTGCCAGCCACTGAGAACCAAGTGACCCTGGGAAATACTGCTTGGAGCAGTGTACGCTCACGCATGTGCACACACGCACTCACATGCACACACACACACACACACACACACACAAGCACACACGCTCACATACATACACTTACACACATGCATGCACACACATGCTTACACACACGTGCACATGCTCACACGCATGCACACTCACACACATACACACGCACACACTCTTACAAGCATATTCGTGTGCATGTTTACACACATGCACACACGCGTGCACATACACAGGGCCACCCTGCAGATTAGACAGGAAAATGGAGGCTGCTGGTGAGTGTCAAAACCCACCCCATGAAGGCAGAGGGGCTCAGGCCAGCAGCAGGCTGGACGCTCTGAATCGCCCGCCTTTGAAACCCTGGGCATGTCTGCGCTCTCAGACATTGAGGACTGGCCTCCCTGGCTCTTCACAGGGCCCCACTTCCTGTCCTGGCCTCTGTTTCCTCAGGTGCACAATGGGCCTGAGGACCCTCTCCTGCCCCTCTGCTCTAAGGAGAAGGACCCGCACGCAATGACACTGCTGTGCTCCATTGCCTCCTCACGCTGTATAGCACCCAGGCCCCAAGGGTCCCTGTGGCAGCCTGGAATTCCCCAGAGCCTGTCTGAGCAGCACTCTGGAAGCCAAGTTCTTGGAAGTCAGTGTTTGGGAGCAAGGACAAGGCTCCCACAGCGGGGCAGACATCAGCAGAGGCCAAGCCCCCGATTGCTAAAGTGTCGCATCTGCCAACCTCACTGCATTTCTGCTGAGTCTGTAGACACCGCTGCCAACTCGCTCCCAGTCTTCTCCCTTCAACTGACCTGAAATCCACTCGCTGTTCAGAACTGAGCCTTGACCTAAGCAGCATGCCTGCAAAGTCACGGGGTTCAGTATGTGATATTTGTTCTAATGATGAAATAATTGCATAACTATTTAAACAAAAAACACCTGTCCAGAACCCGTGCGGGAAGCACTATATAGTGAAACCCAACCTGCCACTTAGGGACAGTGAGACAGAGACCCGGGGACAGGCTATAGGGGAGCCAAAGGATGTGGGGCTCCAGGAGACCCTCAGGAGGGCAGAGGAGCTGGAGGCAGGGAGGGGGTTGGTCCCAGGGCCTGGGATCTATTGAACCCTGAACTCTACTGACACGCAGGGCAGGGTGATCACAACCTCCAGAAACAGGGGCTCAAGAGCAGTAAGTCCCCATGCGACTGAATGCCCGAATCCAGGGGCACCTGCATGGACCAAACGGGTACCTGCTCAATCCCCCTTCACCTGCCTGTCCCTGGGAGCAGGACCCCTACCCCCAAAGTGCTCACTGAGGTCAGGACCTTACCTGACACTAGGGTCCCCTGCCCAGCCTTGGAGCTCCCCTGCACCCCACCCTGCCCTAAGCAAATATGACTACTCGCCCTGATTTTCTAAAGAAAACACCTAACCAGGTGACTAAGAGTGTGCTCTGGGGTGTCTACAAAGACTTCACAAGACGGTCAGAGGACAAGACAGACACCCCAACACATGGGGGGGATCTTAGCAGCGTCTCTTCTTTAAAGGGAAAAAAGTGCACCCTGAATCGCCCCGCACCTCCTGGGCCTGTCTCCGAGGGCTTCTGAGCCCTGAGAACCCTCCCGCCACGGCAGCCCGGGAGTCACCTGCACTACTCTGCCCGTGCGCCCCGGGGCTCCGGCAGCAGACAAAGCCCCGAGCCGGGGCCTGGCCCGCACCCCAACCTCAGCACTTTCTGGAAGTCATAGGCTCTCGGTTAAAAATAAATAAATCTGTGTCCGCGCGCGGGCGGCGTCGTGGGCGGCCGGGCCACCTGGGCGGCTGCGGCCCCAGGCGCGGCGGGTGCTGCTGTCTGCCTGGCTCCTGAGCTGAAGACGGCGAGGCGCCCGCGCGGCCCTCATCTCTTCCTCCGGCTCGCGGCGTCGCCCGCCGCCAGCTCCCCGGGCGGCGGCTGCGGCTCGGGCGCCGCGGGCCCGAGCCCCGGGCCGGGCGGGTGCGGGCGCGGCGGGTCCTTGCCGCCGGCCGCCGCCCACGAGGGGCTGCGGGCCAGGGCGCGGGCGGGCGCGGCGCGGGCCCGGGCCAGGCTGCCGGTGCTGCCGAACCTGCGCGCGGGCGCCGGGCCGGGCGGCGGGCAGAAGAGCGCGGCGAGCGACAGGCTGCTGAGCGCCTCCTCGTCCGACGGCTCCAGGGAGTCGTGCAGCGTGCAGCCCGGGCTGGTGGAGCCGCCGCTGCTGTGGCTGCGCTGGTGCGCTCGCAGCCCGAACAGCCCGCGGCCCCGCGCGCTCCGCCGCCGCCGCGAGCCCGGAGACGCGGCCGCCCGCCCCGCCGCCCCCGGCGGCCCCAGCGCGCGCCGCGGACTGTCGCTCAGGGTCAGGCTGTCCTCCAGCGTGGTCTGCAGGCTGCCCGCCGAGCTGCTGCGGCTGGCGTCCAGCGACGTGTCGCTCACGGCGGCCTGCGGGGACGCACCAGGGGCCTCAGGGGTGGCCGTGGCGGCAGGGGGGCATCCTCCCGCCCCTGGGGAGCAGCCCCCCGAGCCCCTCCGGATCACCCTGGGGAGCAGCCCCCCGAGCCCCTCCACATCACCCTGGGGAGCTGCCCACCACAGGGGGTCTCCCTCCCCGGCCCCGCCCCCTGCGCCCCACCCCTCCCTCAGGAAGCCTCCCTGGGCCCATCCCCACAGCACACATCCCTTCCCCACGCACTACACTTTTAGGCATCTGTTCCCCTTATCATCTCTTCTCCTGCCCCTGGCCGCATACTCCGAACGCCACGCTGTCAGAATTTGTGTCTGTTGCCTGCTGAAGCAAAGCCCTGCACCCCAGGACACAGCCAGGCCAGGGTCAACCAACCCTGAAAGAACCACCACGCAGGCGCACCTGCCAGTCTGCCTCCACCACTCAATGGGAGAGGGGGTGACCCTGCCTGCCTGCCTGCCCACCCACTCTGTGTGCCCAGGTGGCATGGGGGCCGTGGCTCCAGACAATCCAATACTCTGCAGCTCAGACCTCCGATCCCCAGACCTGTCCTCCGCCTGAGCTCCAAACAAGCACCTACTGCACCCACCCAGAGCACCCAAGGTGTCTGCCCCACCTCCAGCACCAGGTCACCAGCAAAACTTACACTCTGCTGAGCCCAGGGGGTGCCCATACCTGCCGGAGGAGGGTGCAGTTGACACTTGGTGACCGCAGGGATGCCCAGGAGCCCTGCAGGGCAATCTTGGGGAGGATTCCAGCGCTGGTGCCCTTCTCCTGCCCTTTCTGGCTGGCAGACACAGCAGGGTGGAAGAATTCAGCAGGCATGGTCAGGAGTGGGCTGGAGGCGTCCGGGGCAAGGGGGCTCAGGGGCACTGCAGAGGAGGGGAGAGACGAAGCTGGGGCAGGCTCAGGCTATAGGTGCCCCGGAGGGTGGGTACTGCCGCGCTCTCATGTGGCTGCCATGGAAGGCTGTGAGGCCACAGCAAGTCCCTGTCTGAGCCTCAGTCTCCCCTCTGCGAGAGCAAGAAGTGCACAGCCAGCCAGAGCAATGCCTGGACAGGCTCTGAGCAGAGGCGCAGCGTTAGGAGCCCAGCAGACCAGGCTCAGGGCCTGACTCCCGGGTCTCGGCCCCTGGAGACGAGGACCAGGTGCCCACCCGCATATCCAGCAGGCCATGAGAATAAGCAGCAGCTGCCACGTCCCCACCCAGAACCCAGCATACCGTAGGTGTGACCCACGCGTTGGCTATCCTGACACCCCAACCCCCACAAACCCCTCTAGGACAGCAGGCAGGGCTGGGTGGGGCCCTGCACGACCTCAGCCAAAAATTCAGAAGCTGCTGCACCCATGTGGTCCCTGCTGGGGATGGAGAGGGAGGCACAGGTGGGGGGCCTGAGGCCAGGGCAGGTCTTGGGTGTGCTGGGGAGAAGGACCCCCAGCAGCCTCTGTCCAGTCCCCTCTGCACCCTGCAGAATGGGGATGGACACAGGATTTGAAAGTCCCCAGGGGGGATTCCTGTTCTACACCACTATTGTTTAAGGAAAATAAAAATAGAAATGGTTAACTAAGGGGATGAGACTCCATTCAGTCCCAGTGACTCTCGGGTCAGACTCTATGCCCAAACTTTTGGTTCAAGAAGTCTGGGAGTCTCAGCGCCTCAGCCACTATGTCCAGCAGAGAAGCCATCAGCTTTAGGGAGGGTGCTCGGAGGAAACAACCATCCTAGCTCCTGGGAGACATTCCAGAAGAGGACTTGGAGTGGACTCAGAGCCTGGGGCCTCATCTGCTGAGTTTCTCTTCTCTGCTGACTCCCCACACAGTGTTGTGAGTCCTCCAAGAGGACTACAGGCAAAAGTGAGCCCAAGTGACAAGCAAGCTCAGTCCCCTGCCTTTACAGACACACCTCAATAATCAGACAACTTTCCTTCCACTTGACAGAGTGCTGTCGCCAACCTGATTCCCTTTTCCCCATGGCTCCTAGGAACTTCAACATGAGCTTCCCTTAGACAAGGCTTCTATTATAGTTATTATCTCACCTCTCTGTAGTATTTGCCTCTTGAGCTTTAATCATTATTATATCAACCTCAGAGTTTATCTCATCTCCAGATATCCAACTGGTTCTTTCTGGACTAAATATAATAGTCTGGGCAAAAATACCAAGGAAAAAACTTGACCACCTCCGCCAGAAGCAGAGGCCTAAAGTCAGGCTTCGGGGACTGGTGGGGCCCCGTACCTTGGCTGCTCTCCTGTTTCAACCAGGACCGGACAGGGTTGAATGGGATGGCCTCCATCGCACACAGGCAGTTCTCCGCCCCTGAGGACACTGCCGTGTTGGCCAAGGGGAAGAAGCATTCGCCCAGGTCCCCCACCCGCGTGGGCTCAGGTGGGTCCGGCTCCCCCTGCAGGAAAGGGAGGCAGATGTACAGGAAGGTGAAGTGGGGACAGAGGCCTTCGATAGTCACTTCATGGCCCTGTAGCACTGTCCCTGCCTGGAAGGGCCTTCCTGTCACCTCCGCCACCTGCAGCCAGCGCCATCCTCCAATCTCTCCTGAGCCTGCCCCCTGAACCCGGCAGCCCTCTCCAGAGCCCCAGTGCTCTCTCCCCTCTTGTCTCCCAGATCCTCCAGGGCAGCAGAGTGGCTTCCTCACTCTCTGGAACCAAGTGCCT
This sequence comes from Aplodontia rufa, assembly GCA_004027875.1. Classification (NCBI taxonomy): domain Eukaryota; kingdom Metazoa; phylum Chordata; class Mammalia; order Rodentia; family Aplodontiidae; genus Aplodontia; species Aplodontia rufa. Next base: position 88,825 of record PVKS010001713.1, read on the forward strand.
GGTACAGACCCTGGCCCAGTGCAGAAGCCAAGTCAAGGGCGGTGGAGACCATGTCAGGTTGAGAGGCCACAGCAGCCTCCCTCTGAGCATGACCTTGGATGACCTTTGCTGAGCCTCCATTTCTACCTCTATCAATGGGGAGCATAACCCCTCCTTCTGGCCGCGGTGCTGGGTCTTGTACCTGGAGAGCCAGGCTCTGATCTACTCCCGAGCAAACCTCAGCCCTGCGGCCCAAGGTGACCCCTTCCCGGTCGATCCTCAAGAGCTCCCTCAATGCCCACCCAGATTCCTATGACTTATTCTCTGAGTCAGGCCCAAACGTGGCCTCAATTACTAGAGGGAACCCTGCCTGACCCAGCCAGGCCCCAGACACCACGCATCCCAAATCCTGCAAGGGGGGAAGGGAGTCCTTCAGGGCCGCTCACCTTGCTGTCTTTGGAGCCAGGCGGGCAGGCCGTGGGGTCCTCAAGACTCAGGTCGTCGCCCAGCAGGATGGATGAGGACCTATCTGAGTTCAGGGAGAAGGCCTCCGTCTCAGCCAGCTGTACCTGCAGGGAGAGGTCACACCTTGGTCACCTGGGGAGCAGAGCCCTCAGCGACAGGCCTCAGCAAGGATGGACGGCAGCATTCAGAGAGGCCATAGGCCTGCTGAGCACGGTGGCATGCCACCTTGGACAGGGGTCCAGCCAGGGCCACAGCTCTCTGCTTGCCCCACACCGAGTGCCCACTGAGGCTGGGCCAGGCCTGGCTCCTCAGAGGCCCTGCCGGATACCTGCTCAGCGCGTCAAGGCAGGGGGCTCTGCAGGGCCCCGAGACCCTAGGGAGCTTGCAGCCTGATCTCACAGCCCCTGGGGCTGGGGCACCCAGGGACCGCCCATAGCTGCCCATTGCAGGGGACAGGGAGAGAGCTGCCTGGGGCAGGGGCTTGGGCAGACACCCCACCAGGCCCTGTGGTGCCTCCCCAGCTGCTGCTACCTCCTGCTTGTCATGGTGACACTTGTCACAGCCGGCGGGCGATGAGTAGTGGTGGAAAATAGAGCCAGACAGATTGTCAATGATGGTCAGTTCCCCCTCCAAGGAGTCCTTGATGATTAAAGAGACGCTGTCCAGCCACAGGTTCTCCTAGGCGGACGGGGACGGGGTGGGGACAGGTGGGATTATTGGCTGGGTCCTGGGAAAGCGGGGTTGGGGTGCAGAGCTGCCCTCCCGGTCTCTGCGCCCACAGCCTGGGCCGTACCCCCTTGTCACAGGGTCACCCCTTCAGGGAGCTGAGCTGGGTGGACCCCCAAGACAGAGGCCTCAACTTGAGGTCTCCCCAGCCTTGTGCCTGCCCTCTGGGAGCGCCCACCCTCTGGGACAGCCGTGCACCTGGGCTGGGGAGTAGCAGCGACGGCACAGGCGGCCCTCGGCTTCACCCCCGCCGCCTGCTCCCGCTGGCCCTCGGCCCGGGACCCCAGGGGAGCTGGGGGGCCGCGGGCTGGGGCCCAGGCCGTGGGCCATCTCCAGCTGGATCTCGGCGTCCATCTCGGCGTCCTCCTGCGCCTCCTTGTTGCTGTCGTCCAGGTGCTTCATGAGCACGGCCACCACCACGTTGATGAGCACAAACTGCGCCGTCAGCACGAAGCTCACGAAGTACAGCGGCGACACGAACTGCAGGCTGCTCAGGCAGCTGCGCTCGTCCTGCGTGCAGTCCCGCAGCGTGTCCTACACGAGCGGGCGGGCGCAGAGCTGGCCACACGCGCCCGCCAGAGCCTCGGCACCCCAGCCCGGTTCCCTGGCGTCTGCCTGCCTCGGCTTCACCAAGGTCCCCAGGGCCTCAGCCACCTCCCCGCCCGCCTCGCCCCCCGGCGGGGCTGGCCCAACAGGGCATCAGCTGGACCCCAACCCGGCAAGGCAGAGGAAGACTCCCAGCCCCGGGCCACCCTCTTGCCACTGCCCCTCGTGAGGGGCCTGCTCTTCCTCCTCCGCCTCCTGCCCTGATGCCCCGCCTACTTTGGGGGTCATTCTAGAGGCCCATGTGGGAGGCAGAAAGGGCCACACTGCTTCCTGCCTCCACCCGAGGAGGCTGGGACTTGCTGTCAGCTGGTGACAGACAGGGCCTCCCCAAGTCCGTCCCCAGCCCCGCTCCTGCGGAGGCGTCTCCCGGACGCCAGGGCAGCGCTACCTATTCTGGCCTCGGCTCCACATTGCTGAGCTGTGCGCTCGCTCCCGGCAGGTCCCTGCACACCTCTGGGCCCCGTGCTCCTCCCCTGTATGCGACGGGGACTGGGTGCCGGAGCTCTGAGCAGCAGGACCGGCACCCACGCTCATTTGGGACCCCGCAGTACCTTCATGATCCCATTCCAGTTGTCGCCCGTGGAGACCTGGAAGAGCGTGAGGAAGGCCATGCCGAAGTTCTCAAAGGTGGCGTGCCGGCTCATGCCCTCGCACGGGTTCTCGTCATTGCAGACTGAAAGGGGACAGGGGTCAGCCGTCACGCCGCGGAGCCCTGCATGGCCCACCCTCAACGGGCACCTCCCAGCTTCCTCTCAGACCCCACCATGACCCCCGAGGTGCATGCAGACTGTGCCCGGTCCACAGGTGGAGAAACTGAGGCTCAGGGAGGAGGCACACAAGCTGGGAGAGAGGCTGGGTGGGCGAGGGCCGGCCCCTCAAGGGAGCCCTTTCTGGAACTGACCTTGGGGCTGGCCCTCCCTAGCGCCCCGCCCGCCCGGCCTCTGCTCCCTGGGCAGCGCTGGCTGAGGACGGACGCTGGCCCAGGGGCAGGGGAAGACAGGCTGGTGGAGACAGACAGCCGGGGACTTGGGGCCTGCACAGGCCAGCCGCACCCATGGACTGGAAGCTCCAGCTCCATCCACCCAGGGGCATCTCCAGTACAGGGGCCCTGTGTGACAGGAGGGGCAGGTGGCTTGGGCTTCCCCACGCTGCCCGCCTGAGCAGTCACTCACCCAGCTTCCCGAAGAGCTCCACCCCCAGGGCGGCGTAGATGAAGAAAAGCAGCATGAAGAGGAGGCCCAGGTTGCCCACCTGCAAGGAGAGGCCGCAGGGCCAGTGGGCGCGGGCAGGGGTGCGGGAGGCCCTCCCCGGAGGCGGCGCAGGCAGAGGAGGCCCGGAGGGCCAGGACCAGGAACCTGGCCTTCTGGAGGGTGGGCAGGCCCAAGCCTTTCTCTGCACACCTGGCCTTCACCAGCTCACCCACTCCTCAGGCCACGCCCACCTCGCTGCTCCCCGCCTGCTTGCATGAATGGGAGGGGGAGCCCCAGCATAGGGCCCCCTCCTCCACGAAGCCTGCCTGGATTCCTCCAGGTGGACGGATTGTATCCCGACAGCACAGCCGTGACTGTGTGCCCCTGTCACTGTCCTCTGCCAGTCTGGGAAGTCCCTACTCTTCAGGACTGGACAGAGTCGGATGAGCCTCCTCAGGCCAGCACCGGGCAGTGGAGAGGGATGAACACAGGGATCACACAGCCCGTGGGAAACTGCAAATGCAGCCAAACACATCCCATGGCTCCTGCGGGAGAAACCGCCCCAGATTCCAAGCCCAGTTCCACCCACTCGCTGGAGACGGCCCAGGTAAGACATGGCTCAATGGCGCCCCTGCCCTAGAAATGGGACTCCTCCCAGGCCTCTCTGGAGCCTGCATGGGTGCAGACGAAGGCACGCATGTTAATTGCTGAAAGTGAGCCCCGTTAATCACATGCTCTGCTCCAGAGGAGGCTTCCTCCTGAGCCGCTCTGCACCACGGTGTCTGGCTAATTAAATCATGCTTGGTTCACTAATGAAACAAGCACTTAGCAGGCACCTCCAAGGAGGAGCATGAGCCCCAACAGCTGACAAGGATCAGGTGTGGCCAAGGCCCTCACAGCTCAGCTTCTCTCCCTGCGTGGGCCCAGGGATGGTACCTTCCCATCCGTCTCCTCCCTCCACCCCAGCATTGCAGGGCCTCCAAGGCAGCCTCCTCACTAGCCTCCCTGCCTCCAGTCTCTCCTCCTCCTCCTCACAGTCATCAGAACAATCTTCTAAAAGGAAGCTCTGGTTGAGGCCTCCCTTGCCCAGACCCTCCTGTGGCCTCAGAATGAAGGCTTGCTGTGACCTGGCCTAAAGGTCCCCTTTCAGCCTATCTTGCAACCCTGGACTCCCATCACATGGAAGGGGGACCCCATGGTAACTTTGCATATTTTGTCCCCTCTGTCTTTGGTCAGTGACTCCTCTTCACCCCTCAAAGCCCAACTCCTGGGACATCAGCTAATAGATGTCGTGGGGCAAGGCCCCCAGGGACACCTGGGGCTTGTCACATGCTTCTCATTAAGTGTTGAGGTGACTGAAATGACCACCATGTGCCTCCTACTTGAAGTTGGGCCCTCTGATCATCTCCACATGCCCTGCACGAGCACAGCACTGGCCTAGAGGGCTGTGATAGGAAGCCTGGGGTCAGAGCACCAGGAGTAGGGTGGGGAGGTGCTGGAGGCCAGGGAGGCTGGAGCATGGAGGCCAGGGAGGCTGGAGCGCAGAGGCCAGGGAGTCTGGGGTGCATGCTCACCCCATCACACCCCACAGCCACCCTTAGCAGATGCTCCTATAGCACTTGCCAGGAAGCCCATCCCACCAAGGGCTTTGTGAGCTTTCGCCATTCGAAACCTGCAGCTGTCAGCATCCCCACTTCACAGGCGAGGAGAAGTGAGAACACAGGCACAGGCCCACACTTTGCTCCTGGGTATAGGATTCCAACCCACTTCCTGTCTACACCCCCCAAAGCTCTGCCCATGAGAGAGGGAAAACCATCTCTCGGAGCGAATGCCCATGCTCTCCCTCCAGACCCCCTTGAGCCCTGTGCTTCCCCTTCACCACCAGGCTGCCGGTAAGCTCACACCAAACCTGAGAAGAGAACCCCCTGGTCCCCTAGAGGACTGCGTCACTTCCTCTTCCTGGGCTGTCAATCTCCATCCTCACCGTTAGGGTGATGTATCTATGCCTTGGGTCTTAAGTCGCCCTAGGTTCCTTAAGACTGGATGAGTCATAATGAATAAGTGAATGCCCACGAGGCTCAGGGCACAGCCACCTGAGGGAGCCTCGGGCAGTGGGGCCAGATTAGCGGGAGGCACTGGGACTGCAGAATTCCAGGGAAGACAAAAGATGCCCCCTCCCGGGATGTCAAACAGGACCCCTCTGTCCATACCACCACATCCTCCTGCCAAGCCCCCTTAGGTGCGTGGCCTTCCACAATTCCCCGGGGAGCTTCCTACAGCCCGTCTCTCCAGGGCACGCCGCAGGCCCCTCCGCACGCTGCCCCGAGGTCTCTGTCTCCCTCAGGACCCTGGGGCTGCCCCAGGCACTCAGAGCAGGTGCCAGTAACCGTATGGTGCAGCCCAGAAGAAAGGCAGGAGGGGACCCTGGCTCAAACTGCTTCCCAGAGACAGGGCTCTGTCCCGGGCTGGGCAGGTCTGGAGAGAAGGGAAGCTGGGGCTTGCATCCCCCAGAGCCCAGCCAGACCCCAGTGCCACTGAGGCAGGGCTGCAGAAGGCAGCGGCTCTTACCTGGGGCAGAGCCTGCACCACGGTGTCCAGTAGGGCCCGCATGCCCGTGGCCATCTTCAGCAGCTTCAGCACTGTGGGCAACACCCACCCCAAACACCCGGCCCCTTCAGCAGCCCAGCAGGGACATGTGGATTCAGAAGAGTGGGAACAAGGAGGGGCTTGCAAGCAGAACCTGGCCCTTGCATGCCACACCGCAGGAACGGTGTCCAGGGGCGTGCACGATCACAGCACGGGGTGACGGGACGGGCAGGCAGGGACAGGCACGCCATCACCCAACGAGGCAGAGGAGCCAATGTGAGCATCAGTCTCCTCTTCCCCTTGGGCTAAAGAGGACTTGCGCTCCCTGCTGAGTTTCTGAGTACCCTCCCTCGGGAGCCAACAGGAAGTGGGGCGCGAGGCACTGGGCCAGCACTGAGGCCTGAGGGTGTGGAAGGAAAGTGGAGGGAGCTTGGGGCGAGAGGGAGGCTTCTGGGAAAAGCAAGGGGGTTGGAAGACGTGCCAAGGAGCGCACGTCCCATGGCAGCTCGGGAGAAATGCCAGGCAGCCATGGGAGTCACGAGGCAGCCTCCTAGCAGACTGGGTGCCTTCCATCCCAGTGTGAGACTACAGCACACCTTCCAGGTGTGGAAAGGCGCAGTGGAGAATGCACAGGTGAGGCGTGGGCTCCTCCCAGCTCCCGAGCTGCCCTGCACATGCCCCACCTTGCCCCCCCATGGGCTCTCCCTGGGTAATGGGGTCTCATCCTGCCCTACCAGAGCCCATTCCCTGTGCCACCAGTCCCTGCCCCTCACCCCGGGCGATGCGCAGAACCCGCATGATGCGGATGATGGTGGGGTTGATGGGAAGGGCCGCGTTGATCTCGATCTCTTCCAGCGTGATTCCCATGACAGACAGCAGCACGATGGCCAGGTCCAGCTGGTTCCACCTGCTCGGACGGGAGGCAGGCAGGAGCGCTCTGGTTCAGGCACACCACAGAGGGGGCCTTCCAGCCTTTCACCCTCCTACTTGACCTCCTTCCCAAACAGCCCCTCCGGATGCCACTGGTCCAGCTCCCTGTCCCCCATAGCCTCTGCTCCCCAAGCAAGGGGTCAACCAAGCTAAATAAATATCTCCAGCCTCCTTCACAGGGAAGAGGCTTGGGCTCTGATTTCTGAATCTAAATCTTGAGCCACCTGCTTCCTCTGTACAAATTTGGGCCCATTCATCGCGTCTCTGAGCCCCACTTTCGCCCTCTGAAAAGGAAGATTAGTGTGTGGGCATGGAGGTAGGGGAGGGCCTGGTGGAATGCCCTGCACCTATAAGGTGAGACCTAATCACTCCCGTTCAGGGGGACAGGCAGCAGCTGGGAGCCCCTGGCCATCAATGTCCAGGTACTTTTTGGTTCTTCTCCTCCAACTGCTCCAGGTCTTTCCAGAGTCCAGGACTGCTTTCCTACCCTGCTGCCCTAGCCTGGCCCAACCACTCACCGGTCCTTGAAGAAGCGCCTCAGGCCAAACGCCACCAGCTTCAGCACAGCCTCCAGCACAAAGACAGTGGTAAACAGGTAGTTGCAGTACTTGAGGGCCGTCTCCAGGGACTACAGGGGGCAAAGAGAAGAATGATCCAGTCCCATGACCTGCCCCACAACCTTCTGCCAGCCAGAAAGTCTCTGCCTTTTAGGGTAGAACTTCGTCCATTCATGTTTAATACAAATGTATTTGCATGTATTTGTATACACACACATATTTTCATGTATGTATGTGACGTGTGTGTATACATATATGTTTATATGTGTGAATACATATTTGTACTTTTATTCCTTCCGTTTTCTTCAGTGTATACTATTCACTGTACACTGCTACTGCTTCTGCTGGTTTGGTGCAGTTGCTCCTCTTTGAAGGAAGTATGGGTCAGTAGTTGAAAATTCCCAAACCAGACAGTATAGATTCGAATCCCGGCTTAGCATTTATTCCTTATTCACTGCATAACCTTAGGTGAATTCTTAGTCTCTATGACAGACTCTTAACCTGAAAATTGTGGAAAATAACAGCACCTATCTCAAAACAAAAACCTGCTGAGAAAATTAAATGAGCTAAAAATCGAGTGCTGGGCACAGAGTAAAGGCTTGGTAAATGTGAGCTGCGTTATTCCATTTCTTCCCGTGAACTGGGAAGTTCTACAGTTACTCCTGCTTTCCTTCCCATTTCTTCCATTCATAATAGTCCTATCATCTGGAAGAAGATACCAACTCCTCCCCTGGAGGCGCTGCTTCCCCTTTTATTCTCCTGACTCCACTCAGCTGAGGTTTCTAGAATGTGCTTGCCCCTATTGCTCTCCTCATGCACCCTGTCTGCAGTTCTGGAAATGGGCCACTCTCTCCCTAATGTCACCATCCCCACCTACCAGGAACAAGTGACCGTTCTCTCTGACCTTCCCCTTGCACACAACTGCCCTACCAGACTGTGAGCTTCCTCAGGGAAAGGCTGTCCTGAGCCTCCTTGCCCTGCCAGGCTCAGCACGGGGCAGGGTTCAGAGGGGTGAATCAGACCCTGCTGCAGCTGACCCCTGCCCAACCCTGTCCCCATTCTCACCATGTGACCTTGAGAGAGGAGCAACGGTGGAGCTCACCGTGGGCTGATTGTAGTGCTCCAGGGACATGGTGACGACGTTGAGGCAGATGATGAAGGTGATGAAGATGTCCAGGTAGTGGCTGGTGCACATGGAGTGGATGAGCAGCCGGGTGGGACAGTAGGTGGCGTAGTAGGGCAGCCTCTGGGCCTCTGCAGCAGAGAAAGTGGCACAGACAACAGGGTTGGGGGCAAGGGGAAGGGGACAGAGCACAGGAGAGGCAGGAGAAGGGGTGCTGGGTGGGTGGAACTTGCTGGGTACCCAGGCCCTGAAGCAGAGGGGGGGGTCCCCTATCCCCAGCCAGAGCACCACGAGGGAACCAGTGAGAGGTGCAGGAGGGAGGCAAAAGGGGCCGACACAGGCTCCCATCAAACCCCCTACAGTGGCACAGCAGGGACCCTGGGTCTACCGAGGGGCAGGGTGGCCATGGGCCCCAGCCTAGGGGCCTGCCTTGCCCCTGGCTGCACTGAAGCCTCAGAGCCCCACTCACACTCATGGCCCTACCACCTCCGACTCCAGGGCACAAGGCTGGCTGCCCGCAGTCCACTCACTGCGGCGCTTCTTCTCCAGCCTCCGCAGCCTCTTCTCCTCGCGCCGCCGGGCCTCCTCGGCCTCCTGGTGCTGCCGGCACTTGTGGAAATTCTCCACCACCACGCCCACAAACATGTTCAGCACAAAGAAGCTCACGATGAGCAGGAAGGAGATGAAGTAGAGCAGCATCCAGGGGTTGTGGTTCTGCACGGGCTGCGGGGAGCAGACCCGGGCTGAGGAGGTGCCCTGGGCAGCACGGGGCCACACCAGGCCTGGCAGATGGGAGATGGCCAGAGCCCACCTGCAAGGTGGCTGAGGCTCGAACCGGGCTGCAGGTGGGTAGTGGGCACCCTGGGCCTGGCACAGAGAAGGTGCTCAGCAAAGAGAACCTGCTTTCCTTCCCAGCTCTAACTGCTGGCTCCTGGACACATCTCCCTGACTTTCACTCATTCATCTACCCATTTATTCATCTATGCAAGCATCCAGCCACCCACCATCCACCTATCCACCCATCCACCCACCAGCCCACCCCTTCACTTATCCAATGATCCACTTACATGTCCATCCATTGAGCCATTCATCCATCCACTAATCCACTCATCTGTCCAATCACTTATCCATCTATCACCCACCCATCCTCTCATCTACTTAACCATCCATACATACACTTATCCATCCACCCATCCACTTCTCCATCCCTCCACTTATCCAGCCATCCATCCACTTATCCACCCATCCCTCCACTTATCCAGCCATCCATCCACCTATCCACCCATCCATCCACTTACACACACACACACACACACACACACACACACACACACACACACACACTTATTCATCCATCCAGAAAGGCGGCAGCCAGCAGCCAGCTGAGGGCGGGCACAGCCTGGCATAGTCCGTAAGTGCACACGCAATGCTAGGGGTGGGGCACAGAGCAGACAAGTGGGTGCAGGAAGACACCCCAACTGGTCTCATTCCCCTATGCCCCCATCACCCACCCCTGGCTCCAGAGTCTAACCAGGTGGATCCCATCAAGATAAGAGCCAGGGGTCACTTATGGGCCAGGGGGTCCCTGTAGCCTGACTCCTCCAGAGTGGACCCGAGCTCACCTAGAGACTCACCCAGCTTCTCCCAACCAGCCCCTTGGGCTTCCTGGTCTGGACACAGCCTACCCTGGGCAGCATGTGTCTTTCCTAAAGTCCCTGCCTAGGCCCAGAGGGCACCGCTGTTCCCAGAGGAGCCTTTGAGCCAAGGCTCAGGCCGTCCCTTAGCCCAGGCTTCTCCCCAACCCCTCCCAGCCAAGCCCCTCCCCAAATCCACACTCACCCAGCAGCCCTGGGGAGGTTCCACAAGCATCCAGAACAGCAGGGGACGCCACCCTTGCCATAACCCCTTGCCATGGCACAGGAGGGGTCTCATGGATTACTGTGCCCTCCATGCCTCAGGTCTGCACCTGCTGTCCCTCCACCAGCGGGCTTAGCCTCTCCTGCACTTGGTCCCCACCATCAGCCTGCACCCCTCCCAGAAGCCAGCTGGGATTCCTCTGCCTGCAGACCAGGGGATGACCAGAAGGGAGTGCGACGTGACTATGCCACTGATGGTGGAGCCAGGCTGGGCATGAGGGCTGTGCTGTGGCTGCCATTGGGAGGCACCAGAGGGTTCTGGTTTCAGACCACTGGACCCCAAGGCCAACATGTCCCTCCCCACTGTTCAGGCCTGACTGACACCACCATGCCCACCTGCTGGTCCACAGCCACAGCATCCAGTCCATTGTACATGATGTTCACCCAGCCATCCTTGGAGGCCAGGACAAAGAGGGACATCAGAGCCTGGAAGACGGAAGGTGTGATGGGGTGAGGGGCTAGGGACCACAGCTGCACCTCCAGCTCTCTGCTGTTCTGCCTCTGGGTGGCACCGCTGGGCCCTCAATTGACAGAGCTTTGTGCAGGAGGAAGAGCACTGGACCTGGGCTCAAGTTTCTGTTTCAGTTCTGAAATTAACCAGCTGTTGATCTCAAGCAAGAAAACTCATGTCTCCTGTCCCCTAGCCAGACAGGAACTCAAGGGCCAGGAGGCTTGGCTATGCTTTAAATAGGAAGCTCCCTGACAACCCCAGGTGCTCCCAAGCTTGCTGTCAGCAGCTAAAATCAAGAGCTCAGGAGAGAAAAGTCAGGATCCCTGGGTCATCACCCAGCCTTTGCCACTCACTGGCTGTGTGACTTGGGGCAAGTTCCTTGATGTCTCTGGGCCTGTAAAACGCTAAAAGTTACTCTCACTGGTTTACAAAAATTTAAAAAGGGGATGGTCCACAGGAGACAGCCAGCCAAGGCTCCTACATGGCTGGCAGGCCAGCATCCTCATGTCCCTTCAGCAAGGCCACAGGCTGGTGCCAGAGCACCCTGCACAGAACCCCGCACACAGCAGTACTCAGTAAAGGTTTTGAGTCTGCACTGCTCCCGTGCTGTCCTCGCAGAGCAGAGCACAAGGGTGGTGCACTCGAAGAGCTCCGCGTCACCAGCGGCTGTCAGGAAGCCACATTCTACTTGGGAAGCCCCTCCCCTGGGCAGAGAGGTCATGCCCTCCTCTGCACTCCTGCCACCCTGGCCCAGGAGGCCAGGCTCTGCGACGGGGCCCTTGCCTTGCACTTTCCCACCTTCCCCCGCCTCCAGGGCTCAGTTCCCATCTTATTCCCCTGCCAGGGGGAATGGCAATGAGGGTGCCCAGAAGGACTCAGGCCCAGTAGCAGGGCAAGGTAGGGGACAGAGGCAGCCCTCCCTGACAGGGAAGCACATGAGGCCCTTATATTCAAGCACCCATCATCACTGTCCCCCCTGACAGATGAGGACCCTGAGCACAGAGAGGATCTGGAAGGTGCCTGAGGGCACACAGCTGGAAGTGCCCCTCCCCCACCATCAGAGCCTCAGGCCTCCCCACAGCTCTGGGCTCCGAGCACACCCCAAGATTCCAGGTGAGCCAGCCTGGAGTCAAGCACACCCCGAATGGGACAGGCTCCTAAGGAGGCAGGAGCTGGCGTGAGATGGGTCCCCTGGCATCAGGGACAGGCTCACCAAAGGCCGCACTGGCTTCCTCTGGCTTCCTGTAGCATCTTTCCCCTAGTGTCACCAAACACTGAGTTGTTAAAAGCTGGACGAGCGCTGCTCCTGGAGAAGGCAGCCTCTAGTTTTTGACACCATCTCCTGGCCACTGCTGCCCCTCAAGGCCCCTTGGCTCCCACCCCAGCTGGTATGGGGACACCCCGTCCTGTGGATGAGAGCTTCAGGGGATCCAGCTCCAGGCTACAGGGACAAGGAGGACAGGCCCAGATTTTGCCGCTTCCTTGTGAGCCCCAGGGGAAGGCACTCTCTGCCTGGACCTACCTGGACCCAGGTACCTGCATGGGCCCCAAGAGGGAGCAGTTGGGGGCTCTTTGGAGGCAGCTAGCCAAGGACTCACCCCTGGGGCCCTATCCAGTCGGTTGAGCCTTTCAGATCCCCAAGAGAGGGGACCAAAGGGGGAACTGGGAGGGGCCTGCCTGGAACAGAAACCCACCCTGGGCCAAGGAGCTGGCCACACTGATGGCTCCCACAGCCTGCAGGGGGCTGTGACACTCCCATTTTACAAATGAAAATCAAGGTTCAAAGAGGTCACACCTCCAGCAACAGTAGGAATGCACGCACACCCAGACGTGGCTGACTCTATGTTCAGTGAAGAACCTACTAAGTGCCAGGAATTTCAACTTCACGCTCCCTGTGAGGGGACAGCTACACCTTCCCATTTTGCAGACTAGGAAACCGAGGTTTGGAAAGAAGCCATAGAGTCAGTCCTCACAGGCAGGACTAGAGCCAGGTCTGAGATCCCAGAGCCATCAGCCCTGAAGAGCTGTCAACCCCGGGGGCAGGACAGATAAGGGGCAGGCAGGCAGCACTCACCTGGCCCAGGTTATCGAAGTTGTACTTGTGATGGACCCAGCGGTAGTTGGCGGCCACACAGTCGGAGCGGTTAGTGATGTTGCGGGTGTCCATGCCCAGGCAGTGGTAGAACTTGCCCTTGAAGAGCTGGGGGAAAGGAGGGCAAGGGCAGTGCTCCCAGAAGAGCGACCCAGTCCTCAGATCACATTTACCCAGCAGGCCCCGTACCAGGGCCACCCGAGTCCCCAGGTCAACCCGCACAGGTGGGGTGGGCAGGGCCAGAAACGTGGAGCCTCTGCCCTGGCTGTGCTGGGCTTCCCCTTGCCTGGCCTCAGAGCCCTCCCAGCCCCTGCCAGGCCTGGGCCCCCTCACCTGCACCCCCAGGATGCCAAAGATGATGAAGAAGGCGCAGCAGATGAGGACGATATTGCCGATGGGCTTGAGGGAGGAGATGAGCGTCTCCACCACCAGCTTCAGGCCGGGGGCCCGGCTGATGACCCTGCGGGCAAGCAATGGGGGCACCGTGAGCCCTCAGCTGGGCCCAGAGTCCCGGGGCTGAGCCCCCAGCACATGAGGACAGCTGCACAAAGGAAGAGAAGGCAGCTGGGCAGTCCAGGGGGGTGAACCAGGCCCCCAGGCCAGGTGTACACAGAGGGGGGCATTCACCCTCACCCCGCACTGTGCCTCCACCCCTGCCCACACCACACCCTGATGGAACTGACGCCCAGGCGCAGAAGCCAGTCAGCCAGAGACAGAAGTGGGTAACAGTACTGGGGCCGCCTTCAGCCCTGCCCTTCCAGCATCCCTCACCCCCAGGGTCTCCGCCTCCCCCAGGAGCAGAGCCCACGACGCTTGGCCTGGAGCAACTGGAGGACAAGCTCAGTCACAAGGGATGGAGTGAGGTGTCCACTTATCCCTGTTGATTTCCTCGTTCAATGCCAGGGGTCCTCACCGCAGGGGGCGCAGGGTGCGCAGGAGCCGCAGCACCCGGAGGACCCCCAGGATCTTGGCTCCCCCGGCCGAGGCCACGGACACCACGATGTCGATGATGGACACGAAGACAAGGAAGCCGTCCAGCACATTCCAGCTGCTGCGCAGGTATGCCTGCTCGCCGAAGTACAGGCCCAGGGAGACCACCTGGGGGGGGCCCGGGGTCAGGGGGCTGGGGGAGGGCGAGGTCGCAGGAGGGGCAGTGATGGAGGGGCTGGGCCAGGCAGGTGGTGGGGGCAGGCCAGGGGCAGTGCCCGCAGTGCCTGTGAGGACAGGCAGTAGGCAGGGTAGGGCAGAGTGAGGACCTGGGGCTCCTGGTTGGGGTCTCCCAGTACTTCTGGCAAGCCCAATCTGAAACCACCCGCTCTGGGAAGCGTGGCCGAGGGAGTCTTTGCCCTGCTCCCCCACCTCCAGCAGGTACACTGTCACCGTTGTGACTCCTGGGGCGGGGGCATGCTGCTGACCCCCCGCTGGGGCTGGCACTAAACTAAGCTGGGCCAGCCACCGGGTCTGATGATGGCCATGCCGGTGACAAACTGAGGGAGGGGTGGGGTCTGGGTCTAGGTGAAGCCCAGAGCAACCTTCAGCGTCATCTCGCCCACGAAGATGGCTGTGAAGATGTAGTTGGACACGGTGAGGAAGATGCGTTCCTGAAAGAGCCGGAGATGCCGGGCTCACACAGCCTCCCAGCCACCTGCTCAGCCAGGAGGCAGCCAGGAGAGGCCTCAGCTCAAGGAGGCAAGCTCCCAATCTCCCTCCCCAGTGCTAGAGGTCTGGCCTTGCTCAGTCCCCCTTAGTCTGGCACACAGGCCCTGCGTTCCGTGCCCCTGCCTGGCCCCTCTGAAGGCTGGAGCCACTCACAGTGCTGCCGGCCTCGATCTGGGGCCGCTCCAGGGCGATGGTGATGCAGTTGAGGAAGATGAAGGCCAGGACAACATAGTCGAAGAGCTTGTGGGCAATGATGGTCTGACACAGCACCCGGAACCTAGGCAGGGGGCAGGGCACCCCCAGGTGTCAGCTTGCTTCCCATCCTGACCAAGAAGAGGGCAGAGGATCCCCTCTCCTCCCCTGGACACACAACAGGTGCCAACTCTCCATCTGCTCAGGTGACCACCAACCACACACCCAGGGAAGGGCACCCACCTCGCCTTGGCACTCGAGGCCTAAATCTCAGACCCCAGTCCGCAACCGCAAGGACACCCTCTGTTTCTGCTCCCGGGTTCTCCCTCAGGCTGCTCCCTCCGCCTGCACAACCCTCCCCTGGCCCCTACACCTACTGAACAGCTGTCTGCCTCCCAGACTCAGCACAAAAGCCGCCTCCTCCAGGAAGCCTTCTGCTGCTCCCCCCAGATGTGTGTGCCCAGGCCTCCTGAGGATCTGTCTAACCGGGTGCCCAGCACAGGACTGGCCTCGGCTACAGGAGACGCCCAGGAAAGCCCCTGTCCCGCAGACCCCCTCTCTGGGGTATGGCCTTGCCCAGAGTGGCAGCGAGCTCTCCCTCCCCACACTAGCCCTACTCTAACCCTCAGCCCACCTGTTCTCGGGAGAGAAGAGGTAGACCGACCAGTCCTGGCGGACCTCGCACCAGTCAGGCTTGTAAGCGTCGATCATCTTCCGCACGCGGAAACACAGGGTCTGCGAGGGAGGAGGCGCAGGTCAGCGCTGCCCACCCTCTCTGCCCACCGGGCGCTCGGCCACCTGGGCACTGGACGACCTCCGACTGCTCCCCTAGGGGCGAGCTCTGGCCCCGCCCCGCCCCGCCCACGCCCCGCCCTCCGCGGGGTCCCACGCACGTAGTCCATCTCCTCCTCGTCCTCCCCGCGACCCCGGCGGTCGTCCATCTTGGTGAACACGTCCTTGGCGAGGCTGGGCATCCTGCCGTTGCAGTCCTCATGCGCCGGGGCCGGGCCCGCCGCCCTCCAGGCGGCCCTGGGGTGGACGCCCACGGCGGGCGCCAGCTCAGCCAGGTCCACCGAGTCCCTGGTGTCGAGGGACAGCGTCCGGCGGTGGTGGCGGTGACGCTGTGCCAGGTGGGGTCCGTGGTGCCCGTGGTGGGCGTGCGGGGCGTGCAGCGGCGCAGCGCGCGGTGGCCCCTCGTCCCGAGGGCCCTCGCAGGCCCGGGCGCCACCGCGCTCCGCCGAGAGCAGGGACTCATGCTCGGCCGAGGGCGCCTTGTGCTTGAGGCTGTTCCAGCTGGAGCGACGGCTCGCCCAGGCCCCGCTGCGGCCCCAAGGTCCGTAGTAGGAGCTCCGGGAGCTGGACTGCGGGGAAGCGGGGACTCTGGTCAGCGCCCTCGCGCCACCCACCGGGGTGAGGCCACCTGCGGGCCCTGCTGTGGCTGGTGGGTGACAGAGCGGGCCAGGGCTCCTCTCCCTGCTCTGCGTCTCATCCCACTCACATGGACAGGTCTCCCTGGAGGTTCCACCCCCTCCTGCCACCTCACTTCCCTCGAGGAACCTTAGGCAAGTTATGGGCATCTTCCCAGCCTACAGGTAAGGGAACTCAGCTCAGAAAAGAGTGGGATTTGCTCAAGGCCACACAGCTCAAAGGTGCTCAAAAACTGTAGTCTGCCTGGCCCCAAGTCACCAGGAAAAGTCAGCTCTCTGCACCAGACCCCATTCCTTCCTGGTGCAGGTCCTGCTCTGGCACTGGGCACCCAGGAAAGAAAGGTTTGGACTAGGCAGTCCAGTGTCCTAAGCCTGTGCTCCTGAATGTGAGGGTGCCCAGCTCCAGGGTCCCTCCACACACTCCTCAGCAGGGAGGCCCTTCTGGACATGTACCCCACCCCCATGTACCCCCCACATACACACACACACAGGACTCACCAGGGAGCGTTGGTCATAGCTCATCCTCCCCAGAGACATAACGCTGCTCTTGCGCGAGTCTAGGGCCATCATCACAGGGTCTGGCTGCAGTGAGAGGCGGGGCGCAGGAGCCAAGGCCCCAGTGGGGCCCAGAAGCCCACCCAGTGGGAGACTGGGGTCCAGGTGCCCATTAGGAGTCAGGGGGATTGGGTAGAGTTTGGGATCTGGGGAAGCAAGAAGGAGACAGAGGGAGGCACAGATGGCAGAGAGAACTGAACTTGAACACAGGAAGCCATGAGACAAAGAAACATATGTGGACATAACAAGTGAGCACTTTTCTGGGGAGACTTCCTCCACCAGGAATCCTCTGGGTTGCACCTCATCGTGTGTCTCTCCACCCGGCCTGCAGGGCTCTTAGAGTCCCTTATGTATGTGTAGATCCCTTGGACTCTGTGAACAGAGCACCTCGCTCCCAGGCCCACTGCAGGAAGCAAGGCAGACTGTGCCTGAGCAGCTGAGGACAGTGAGCTTGGGTTGGGAGTGCTTGTCCCAAGCTGCCTGGTGGTGCCAGCCAGGTCCAGAACCCAGGCCACATCTGAAGACCCCAAGGTTGTAATCAAGAGGCTGCGCTGTGTGAAAGGAACTAGGCAGGCCGTGGCTAGCCCTGGGGCTGGAATCCAGGAGGCCCATGAATGTCAGTCCTCTTTTTGAGATTTAGAAATTTTTCACTTATGAACGTAAACTGTAAACTCAGAGAATTAGCCATCTCTGATTCTGGGGTCCAGGGGAAGCAGATGCTATGGCCTGGGCCCACCTGGGTCTCTAGTGAAGGCTCCCGGTCCCCAGGTGACAGGTGAAGGCCTGTTTACCTCCACTGCCGTCCAGACCCTCCTGGAACTTGTCAAACTCCTCCATGTTAGACGAGCTCTGGTCCTCATCTGAGTAGGAGCGGTTGGCATCACCCTGGGAGATGGGCCCACATCAGGATGCAGGTCAGCTCCACCCCACCCTCCCTCCTGAATTGGTCAGCGGCTCTTTCCACTCCCATTTCACAGATGGGAGAGCTGAGGCTCAGAAAAGGGAGGTGAGAAGCTAATGAGGACCCAGGCCACATCCTCCTGACTGTAAGGATTCCTCCAAGGACGAAGGGAGCAGAGTCCAGAGCACCAGATCTCGGAGCTTTAGAGTCTGAGATGGAGACACCCAGTCCTTCACCCTCGGGGGAGAGCAGGGATTCCAGATGCAACCTCCATTTGCAAGCCCCTGTGAGGGGAAGCCCGCCTCCTCACTGGCAGCCTGCTTTGGGGGTACGCTGCCTGCCCACCCAGGTCCCCTTTCCCCTGCCTAGTGTCTTGCAGGCCCTGTTGGGTGCTTCCTCCACCAGGGCTGTGGTCACCTCGGCCTGGAAACCCTCCACCAGGATGGCCACCAGCAGGTTGAAGAGCACATAGTTGCCAAAGGTCATGAGAGCCACGAAGTAGAGGGAGGCCCAGGGGGAGGTGGAGGCCATGCCATTGTAGAGGACGACGTTCCAGTCCTCCTGGGTGAGGATCTGTTGAGGGAGAGCCAAGTCAGTCCTGGGGTCCCTGGCCTCTGGGCCACTTATAGGGAAGCAGCTCGAAGGTCTGTTGCCCATGACCCATTCCCCGGAAGTCCACCCACCTGGAACACAGTGACGATGGCCCAGAGCAAAGAGTCAAAGTTCTTCCTGTCGGGAACCGTGTCACCCGTGTCCGTGCGGAGGCTGAATTTGCAGCCAAAGATGTGCATCCCGAGGATGCTGCGGGAGGAAGGGTGGCAGCTGAAGGGATCCGCCAACACCGGCTCCCTGCCTGTTCGCCTGCTTTGACCTCAGGCCAACGCAGGAAGACGGGGAGGCGGGAGGGGGGCAGCGTTGGTCCCATTTTCCAGAGGAAAGCACTGAGGCTCAATGCAAAGAACCTGCCCGGAGCCACAGGGCTGGACAGACCCAGATCCTGGTGGCTTCATTGTGCGAGCCACACTCCGCCCTGGCTGGCCCGTGGCTGGCCCGGCGCGGGCTGGGCTCACCTGAAGATGAAAATGAAGAGCATCAGCAGCATGCAGAAGGTGGCCACGTTGTCCATGGTCTTCATGAGCACCACGAGCTGCCGCCGCAGTGCCGGCATGAAGCGCACCAGCTTCAGCACCCGCAGCAGCCGGAAGGTGCGCAGCACCGAGAGGCCGCCGTCTGCCTGCCCCACGATCTCCCAGATGCTGAGGCCCGCGGGAGGACAGAGAGACAGAGAGCTCCGCTCATTTCCCCCACCCAAGAAGGAATACGCTGGTGCTGCTCCACGCACCCCCATCAGCAAGTCCATGAGCGCCACTGCCCTCTCACTGAGATTCATGCTTCCTCTGATCTTGAACGCAAACAGCAAACCACAGAGAACGAGCAGCCCCTGTGATTTTTGTGAGCAATCAAAATAACCAACGTCTGTATATCAGGGGACAGCGGATGCGAAACTTCCAAAGACTCTCTAAGCACATCCCTCCTCAGGAATGGTGCGTCTTGCTATTTAGTGCATCGATCCACTAAATCAAGAATTCTTTTTAGGGGCTGGAGCAGTGGCTCAGCTGTTTCAGCGCTTGCCTGGCAAACGCGAGGACCCGGGTTCAAACCCCAGCACCACGTACACAACTAAGCGTTGGAGCAACGAAGGCCATGTGTAAAAACCAAATAAAGTTGTTTCTCTCTTTCTCTGTTTCTCTCACTGTCCCTCTCTCTTTAAAAAAAAAAAAAAAATAATTATTTTTAAACATTTGGAGGAGGGCGTTCTTGGGTGACTGGTTTCCTTCGTGGTCTCGCTCGCACGGGCTGGGGTCCTCTACTGCACCGTGGGTGGGGGAGGGGTACCTGATGATGACGATGATGCTGTCGAAGATGTTGTAGGGGTTTCGCAGGTAGTCAAAGAGCCCGAAGGCAGCCAGCTTCAGGATCATCTCCAGGGCGAACATGCTGGTGAAGACCACGTTGCAGATCTCTAAGATGTTGGTCAGCTCCTCGGGCTGTGGGGGCATTGGTGAGAGGCATGCGTGACCCCAGCAAGCCTTGTCCTTGCTGGAGCTCAGGCTTCTTGAAAGGACAACTAGGGGTGGAGCAGAAAGCATCCCAGAGGGCTGACTGCACAAATTTGGGACTGCCGCTGGTACTGCCCATGGGGGGCCACCATGTCATTTCCCAGACGGTCCAGCCGACACCCGCCATGTGCTCAGAAGGGAGGACGAAGCTGGGGCACCTGCTACACACTGGACACAGCCCTACAGGAACCACCACCACAAGGGCCTTCAGCCCACTCTCACAGGAGGACACTAAGAGCCAAGGAGGTCAGGGGAACTGTCCAAAGTCACTTTTGGCCAAATGGTCAGCAGCTCCCCTGACCCCCTCCAACCACAGACCTCCTTCTGCCCCTGGGTTGTTGGCCCATGCCTTTTTAGTGGCAGTTGACAACTTGGAAATGGCACCACCAAGGACTCCCTGTGCTTGAAACAGGCTGCTGTGACTCGGGGAGGGGAGGGGTTCCAGGCCTGGCTGGACACTAAGTGGCTGTGCAACCCTGGACAAGTCACTTCCCCACCTAAAACTGAGGTCAGGGCTGGAGCTGTGCCTCTGCGGTTACGGCGCTTGCCTGGCATGCATGAGGATACGGGTTCAAGCCCCAGCACCACGTACACAAGGAAGTGTCAGAGCAATGAAAGCCACATGAAAAACTAAATAAAACTGATTGTCTCTCTCTCTCACTATTCCTCTCTCTTTAAAAAACAGAACAAAACAAAAAACCTAGGAGGTCAAAGGCATGACCTGATTCACTCCGAGCCCTTGCCAAGGGTCATGTGAGGTCCGGGGCCCTTCTCTTCCCTCCACGGCCCCTCTGGGACCCAGTGGAAGGTCTGGTTTGTGCTCACCACGGAACCAGATGGCTCCTGCCTGGATCCTGGAGAAGGAGGAGCCGTTTGTTCAGCCTCTTGCTGAGTTCAACCCCAGCCCCAGTTTCTGTTTTATAGTGACTGAGGGTGCATGATGTGGGCTGACGCCTGAGCCACCCACCAAGGACACGGGAGGGCTGGGCACTGATCCCAGTCAGACTTCAAACTACTCCGTAACATGACAGCACCCCAGTGCCCTTGTTCACGCACGTATTCGCTCAGGGGCACAGTCCCACAAACCACAGTGAACCCGCTCTGTGAAAGCCAGGGAGCGGAGGAAGGTTTGGGGGACTCCTGGAGCAAGTGACATCTCTGCAGAGAACTGGTGACAGGAGAAAAGAAGAGTGTGCAGGCTCAGCCAGCGCTGGGGGGTGGCACAGCTGAGGACCCTGGCAGCCCAGGCCAGCCCTTCCACTGAGCAACAACGAGCCTCTGGAGCCTGATTTTCATTCCATATGGGTTAAAAAGAGAAGGGGAAAAATTTTTAAAAACCAACAGCCAAACCAGCTTCCTCCACAGTGCCTGGGAACTCTCAGGCGTAGACAGCAGAAGGCCCATTTCCATCTGCAATGACACTTGACTCACAGAACAGTCCCGGAAGGCGAGCGGGACCCAGACAAGGGCCTCATGGGGAGCCACCAACTGCCCAGCCCACCCAAGCAACGTCCCAGGAGATGAAGAGCCTGGACCTGACAATCCACGGAGGCAATAGTGCGGCTGGAGCTTCGCAATCTGCGGGAAGCCACTGCTCTCCGTGAAAGGTCACCGCTCACCTCCCTCCTCCCCAGGGCAGCTGCGGCTCCAGGCAGCAGCGCACCTGCTCATCTTTCTCTAAGGGAGGGAGGCTGGTGACTAGAGGCCCCACAGTGAGAGGCCAAGGAGGCGGGGGGAGCCGGGGACAGAGATGAACAGACTCAGAAGAGAGACAGACAGACAGACAAATGCACACAAGCGGAGCAAGAGGCAAAGGCAAGGAGGTTCAGAGATATGGAGAGAGACACAGTGCAAATGTAAAGAAGGGTGGAGGTGACAATGAGGTGACACTCCAAGTCAGATTCATCCAGAAAATGAGAGACATACTAAAAGAGCAGGCAGAATGTCAGACAGACAGACAGAAGTGGAGAGGCTGCGGGAGAAGGCACAGCCCACCCAGTGGAAGAGCAGGTGCTGAAGGGCAGACAGACCGGGGCAAGGGGCCAGCCCATTCCTGCTGGATGCCAGGCTTGATGGCCCCAGGCTGCTCAGCCCCGGGCCACTTCTGCAAGGGTGGCTATGAGTGTGGGCGGGGTCTCCAAGCTGGCCCCTGATCACTCCAGCCCAGTGCCCCTTGATAATGCTGGCAGCTGCAGCTTAGATGCCTGCCAGGGCCAGGTGTGCGAAGCACACATCTAAGCCCCCGTTCTGCAGACAGGGAACCCGAGGCTCGAGAAATGGGGCTGCCAGGGTCACAGCCAGGCAGTGGGCAGTTGCCCCACAGTCCCCTTCTCTGCTGGGTTCCCCTGCCAGGAAGCCTTCCATGGAGCTGGCCTCAAGGCCCCTTGTGGATGAACGTAACCCTGGCCTCCTGGGCTGTCTGCCCCCTACCTGGCACCATCCTTTCAAGGACTCAGGGCCCTTTGGGGGATGCCTGGGCTCCGGGTGCACTTGACTCTTGCTGACGAGCTCATAGTCATCCGTCGGAACCCATCTCCAATGCCACCCTGACCAGGACCCTTTCCTGTCTGCAGCCCAGGTTGGTTCCTCTTCTCGTGGGTCCCACAGGGCCAGAATGTCAGTCGCTAAGCCACCGTATCCTCCTCTCCCCAGAGTCACCCTAAGCCTGGGCTGGCAGTGACTTGACAATAGCAAGACGGGAGACCGAGGCAGGACTTGAACCACGGCTGATTCAGAGCCTGAATGCAGCACCCAGGGAGCGGGCCAGGGGAGCCCTACCCAGGGAGGCGCCCTGCTCCCTGCCTTTTCTGTTTCTTATTCTCCACTTCGACCATCTTCAGCCTCCAGAGCAAGGTGAGGCTGCAGGGCCTCAGCCATGAGCCTGCCCTGTGTTCCAGAGGAGAGGGAAGCTGAGCACCTTCCTGACCCATGTCCCCACCTCCAATATGACCATCCACAGATGCCCTCAGCACCTCGGGGTCCAGCTCTGCTGGCTGCCCACACAGTCCCAGGGCCAGTTGCTTCACCTTACTGAGCCTCAGTTTCCCCCATCTGCTTAATGGGGATGAGGGACCCTGCCTGCCCCACAGGACTGCTGTGACACACAAAGAAGACATGTGACACTGTGACAGCAAGTGATGAGGAAAGAACTCGGCTGCCCAAGCCAACCTGACCCTCCTGCCGGTCACACAATCTCAGCCACAAAATGTTCTAGGTCCACGTCCCCCTGGGGACTAGTCAGAGGCTGCAGACTTGAGCACCATCTCCCACTTCCTGTGACACATGCAGACTCCTGTCCCTCCCAGGCCAGGCCCTGAAAGGACCAGCACGGGCGGCCAGGAGAACCTGAACAAGCAAGCCATTCACTAATAGCCCCCCCCACACACACACACACAATTTGGGCAGCAGTGGCCACACTGGAGACCCATGGGTGTCTGTAGCTGAGCTCCTTGTGAACCAAGATGCAGGGGTGACCAGCCCCTCCTTTACCAGGGCCCATGCGATGACCTCATGTCCTACCCCCCACAGTGCGCACAGAGCTCCCTGCAGGGACTGTGTGGGTGCGGGGTGAGGCCTGGCAGGCGCTGCACCCTTCTGTGTCTTCTCCTCCTCTCCCCTCTCTCCCTCCCCAGCCCTGGGCCACCTCTCCTTGCAGGCACCACCTCAGCAGAGTCGCTCAAAATAAACTTGGGGGTGGATTATTTCCCGCCAAGCAATGTCTGGGAGCCCAGGGATAGGAGCAAAAATACCAGTGGGCCCGGGGCAGGCCCTCGTATTGAACGCCACCGAACAATGGCTGCCACTCCGAGTTGCTTTAAAAAGAACATTTTAAAAATGCTGCCTCCTCCTCACTTTTTCTTTAGCTAATTAATTTTTTGAGGCTCCAGACAGCGGATGGTACGCTCTCCCAGGGCTGGTGATGCAAGGCTCCAACCAAAGACACAGCCTTGTGGGGTTCAAGATGCTTCTGTGCGCCGGACTTCTGGCCGCAATCACCCATGTCACGGGATTGTGGTGGGGGTTGCAGTGACTCACCCAAGGCCCCCCTGCTGGTCAACAGCAGAACCAGGGCTGAGACCAAAACCCTGCCTAAGGGGCGTGGCCTTCTGCGCATGTGGGGTGGGGGACAGCTCCTGCTTTGAGGACAGCTGTGAGGACTCCAGGACACAGGTTGGCTTATAGCCTGGCACTCAGTAGGTACTCAGTAGATAGCAGCCCATCTCTTAGAGGACACAAAGGTAGGGTGCCAGCTTCACAGGTGAGGAACTCAGGGTGCACCTACGACTGGCCTGGGGGAGGTGTGACAACCTGGGTACAGCCCGTGCCTGATGTCCTCAGGGAAGAGGTCCCACCAGGTTCTGGGTTGGGACGCTTGCCCAGGTGGGATGCAGCAGAAGGAGCCGGGTGGACAGGTCAGGCAAGAGGACCCTGAGAAGGCTTGGTCAGGGACTGTGCAGAGCCCAAGGCCAGGGCTGGAGGGCAGCGGGAGACCTGCCCAGGCCTGGTGGCGTGAGATGGCAGGTGCCAGCACTGTCCAGCAGGCCTCTGAGCAACAGCCCTGATCCTCATGATCTGCAGATTCCCGTGGTGTAAATACTTCCTCTGGCCAATTTCAAGCTACAGCTGTTGCCAAATTCCTGGGGATGAGATAATCGGCCCTCGACGGCTGGTTCCAGCAAGGGGGCCGCAGCCAGCTATGGTGTGGAGGGGTGCAGACATTCAGGCCAGCACCCCTGCGGGCAGCCGCTCCTCTGGGGCCTCTGCCCTTTCAGGCCTGGGCTGGAAATCAGAGCTGAACTGGAGGAGAGGGGTCTGCGCTGCCTGCCTTTCCAGCTTCACCCGTCGGAGCGCCTCCGCAGCCCTCCCTGGAGACCGCTTTAATTAAGCTGGAATGGCTGGCAAACCCCGGGGGCCGCATTTAAGTAAATTGAATGGAGCCTGTGCTTGGCGAGCTAATGAATGGGAAGGCGTGCGGAGCCCACCCGGGCGCCATGGGTGCAGCCTCTTGCAGAGAGGGCAGCAGGGAAGCCAAGGGACCTCAGGTCAGTGACTCCCATTCCTGGGCCTCAGCGTTACCAGCAGCCAAGTGGGCTGCTCACCAAACTGGGGTGCAAGCTAAGGGACCAGTCCCCTAGAGGGTTGGTGGATGGGAATGGAGCCGGGACTTGTCATCCAGGCTGTCACCCCAGAGATGGCCTGTGGACAGGGGCGTGTGTGCTCATTCGCACCCACAGAGCGCACACCTGTCCCATGGAGCTCCCTCCACCAATCTGGCTCCTCCTCCTCAGAGGGTGATCGGGCTGGGTGTTGAGGTCACAAGGAGGAATTAAAGCCAGCTCCCACCAGGAGCAGGGAGACAGACGCATGGGTGGGTGGCCAGCCTGGGCCCCGCCTGGGTGTCCCCTCCCGCCAGCACTGGCCTGCTCGTGGTGCTCGATGCCCATGCTGACAGTGTTGACCAGGATGGCCATCATGATGCCCCGGTTGAAGTACTTGCTGTCCACGATGCCCCGCAGCTTGGCTCGTGTCTCCCTCCACACGTCCCTGCACAGCCGGACTGCCCCCACCTGCTCCTCCTTGTCCTCTTTCTCCAGCCCCGAGGAGGCCCCATCCTCGCTGCTCTGGGGTCCGTCCCCATCAACTTCAGCCTCGCCACCACCAGAGCCACCAGAGCCACCAGAGCTGGAGCCCTCCTGGCCTGAGTCAGTGCTGCCCAGGGCCGAGGGCCGCCGGCCTGCCTGGTGCTGGCAGTGTGGGCAGCTGGCAGGGTCGGAGGCCACCATGGCAGAGATGGGTTGCACCAGCGTGTGGGGCGTTGGGTCCAGGGAGCTGTGTCTTGGGCACAACTCTGAAAAGCAAACAAGCCATGTGGGTGCCCATGCCAGGTGCCAACCTACCCTGGGACCCAGGGCTTGCCGGGAACAAGCCACCCCACCTAGGGGTTCACGGGCTTCCCCTCCCTGGGCTTAGTGGAAGCAGAGACCAGCAGGCTATGGGATTCTCTGCATGAATACAAGTCCGTGCTCACTGTGCACCACCTCTGCCCTTGGTGCTGGGCCAAACAGACCCTCCCAGGGCCTGCTCATGGAGTCTGGGGCAACTGGGTGTGGCTGTGGCAGAGGCAGGCCTGTGTGGAGAGCAGACACTCTGTGGGACCCATTTCCCAGGAAAGGGAGGAGGCGTGGAACCCTGGGCGAGCAGCCCTCACTCCGGAAAACCCAGGACAAGCCTCCACACTGTGGGAGTCAGGGCTGGGTCAGGGGACAGCAGGAAGAGTGTCAGGGGCCAGAGCGCTCATCCCCTTCACTGCCTAGGACACATATGGATGCAGATAGGTGGCTTTAGACTCAAGTCCTGTGATTTGTGAACCAGGGCAGAGAAGTGGCAGAGAGGCCTCTCTCTGGCTGGTTTGGTTTTGTCTTCTTTTTTTTTTTCCTATGGTTTTCTAAAATAAACATGCTTATGTAGGAAAAAAATGACATCAAGGGGAAGGCAAGGCCAGTAACCCTTGCCTTCATTCCCACACACCCTGGACAAGGCCCTAGGCTCCTTCACGGCTCTGGAGCCAGCATCGGCAACTGGAAGCCCAGGATCAGCCCACTGCAGCTCCTGGAGGACAGTTCTGGACACCAGAAGGGAGGAGGCATGGAGGCCCAGGCGTGGGTGCAAGAGCTGCCTCCAGAAGCAGCCAGGATGTGTCTCCCCCGCCTCCGTGAGTTCCAGGGAGAGGGGTGGGGAGGAGCAGGAAGGACCCCTCCCCCGTGTCCTCCAGGCAGGCGGGTGCCAGCCTTGCCCAGACCCTAGCTCCCCTGTCTGCATGCTGGCCCAGCCCACGGGCCACCTGGAGCCTCCTCCAAGGCCACGCCCGGATCGCTGGCATCCCAGGATGGTGGGTGGCAGCTGGAGGAGGAATTTTCCTGCTGGGCCTCCCGAGAGTCTCTGGATCCCAGAATGAGAGAGCCAGCCAGAGAGCCAGCCAGAGAGCGGGGCTTTGCAGGGCAGGGCGCTGAGCCCCCCACCCCACAGGAGGAGGCAGAGGCCTGCAGAGCCCACCCCGCCCCCTGGCATTCAAGGTCACACAGGGACCAGCACACTCCACAGCTGCTCCAGGAGCAGCCCAGGTCCCGGCCAGCTTCTGCATGGCAGGGAGAAGAGCCTGGCCCTGGGCCCTCTGCTGGCCCCCCAGCCTTGGCCTGATATGGGGCTGGGGCTGCAGCAGGAGGCGGGGCCTCAGCAAAGCCCAGCTTCTCTGGCATCCATGGGACTGAGTTTTATCACTCTGGGCCACCCTGAGTGACTCCCTCATCTCCTGAAAACGGGATGCTAGCACCTGATCCGCCCCTTCCCAGGATGGTTGCCTGCGCTCAGGAACAAGGCAGAGGGCAGTCAGTCGCTGAACCCGCAACCGGCAGCCCTGGGGCGTGAGGAGCACTCGAGGCAGGAGCACAGCACAGGGGGGCAAGTGTCCCTGACGTGCCAGGTGCTGTCTGTGGTTGCTCAGGCAGGCTGCAAGGGAGGGACTTCCATCCCACAAGACTAAGGACAGACCGCTGTTCCCTTCTTTCAGTTGTGGCCCCAGGGGCACAGCCCAGGTCTGTATACACAGGGATAGGACGGGGAGTCCTCCAAGGCTGGGGGCAAGTGAGGGCCAGGGCAGGTGAGACCTGAGGCTCCCGGGCTATAAAGGAAACTCTTGAACCTGAAATGAAGGCCCAGGATCCTGAGCCTGTTGGACACCTGTCTGGTGCTGGGCAGGTGTGACCCATGAGCAGCAGTGAGTCCCCAGGGCGGTGCCACTTACTGCAGTCCCTGGGCTCCTTGGCGTGGGGCCCAGGCTTGGCAGGGGCAGGTACCCCTGGGCCCTGGGCCTGGCGCCGGCTCTGCAGGGCCTGGTAGAGGCCCAGCGTGCGACGCTTGGCCTTGCGCAGGATGTGGCAGACGTACTGGAAGATCTCCTCGTAGCAGTCGCCTGGCTCGGCATAGCTGGCCACCGTGCTAGAGGACAGGTAGCGCTGGCGCTGCTCCAGCATCAGCCGGTGCTCCCGCTGCTTGGTCTCCGAGAACTGGGTCGCTATGACAACGAGGCACAGGTTGATCATGAAGAAGGAGCCCACCTGTGACCAACGGGAGGAGAGGACAGGGACAGGGACAGAGGGGACGGTGGGGTAGGGGACGTGGAGGTGGAGGAAGGGCCAGCAGGAAGACACAGGGAGAGAGAGACAGAGAGGTGGAGAAAGAGAGTCAGGGAGACCCGGAGACAGAGTTGGAGACAGAAGCGAAAATGGAGAGAGGAGGACAGGAGGGGATCAGAGACACCAGACGGGGAGGACAGCAAGACAGACAGAAACGCAGACAGATCAGGACATGGGGGCACAGAAGAGAGGGAAATGGGCTCACAGAGAATTGGCGAAGACCAGAGTTGGGGAAAGAGACAAGGTCAGAGAGAAGCAGGGGAGGGCAGAGGGTCCCAGAGAGACACAGAGGCACAGACACAGATGGGGATAGGAAAAGATGGCTGAGGCCTTGCTCCAGGAAGGGTGGCCCAGGCCGCTCTCCAAGCCCCGTTGGGGCCCACTCCGAAGTCAGACCTCAATCAGGCCCCCAGGCCCTACCACACGGCCACCCCACCGAGACCTGGTATTGAGGTCAGGGATGGAGGCCGTGACCATCTCGGACCCCTCAGGCCCTGAGTGCTACTCTCTGGCCTGGACCTTGGCTTTCTTCGTGCCCGGGAGGACAGGTGAGGAGAAGCAGCCCTGTTAGTGCCAACGCCCTGCTCAGGTCCCTGGCCCTCCTCTGCTATGGGGACCCATCCCAGCACAAGAGGTCTTCCCATGCTGTTTCAGGGGGCAGCACCTCCCCTGGCATTTGCTAAGCCTCTGAATGAGCTCAGCTGCCACTGGCCAGAGGCCCATCGCTGCTCTGTCCTCTCCTCTGCCATCAGATGACTGGGGACTATTTGCCGGCTGAGGACCCTTGCCAGCTGTGCTGCCCAGGCCAGGCAGCTGCACTCTCTGAGGTTCAGGGTCAATGCACGTGACCCTGTGTGGCCAGAGCAGAAGGGTGGTGGCCGCACCTTCCTGGTGCCTACAGACTCAGCCTCAGCAAGCTGCTCTACTCTGGGACAGGACCACCTGGGACCCATCAGTGGCAGCAGCTAAAGCAACATTTATTGAGCACCTACTGCACGTGGGCTTGCAGGTTTGGAGCTCTGCCTCAGCTAAGCCCTCTCAGAGCCCAGGAGGAAGGAGCTGTTGTGTGTCCATTTCAGAACAAAGCTGGGGAGCAAGGAACCAGCCAAGGCCACGCTGAGTCACAGTGTGAGGAGCAGATGGCACCTTCCCTGGCCCCTCTGGAACTCAAGGTGCCTCTAGCCATGCCGGGCTTTGCAGTTCCCCCTCTGCATGACCCTATCAGGAAGTTCTTCCCCAGAGGACACCCCTTGGCCTTTAAGGCCCAACTGTGACTTTACCTTCAGGGATCCTCCCACTTTCCTAGCCTCCTTTAGAGGGGAGAGGCCCCCCAGGGGTCCCTGGCCTCACGGGCATCCCCTTGTCACCTCAGGCCTTCTCCCTACAAAATGACAGCCACACTGACCCTCTCTTCCTGGCACTCTGCTCAGACCTGGTGCAGTGTGAGCTTTCCTGAATGTTCCAGCCCACATGGGTGAGTGGATGGCAGCGCTCAAAAAACCAGGATCCCTTCCTCCTATGTGGGTGGTCTCAGGGTTCAAGGTCCCAGCCTCCCCAGGAGAGCACTGGAGCTAAACCAGCGTCTTGGGTCACTTGCCAGCTCACCCTGACCCCCAGCTCAGGATGGGGGCCGAGTGAGTCCCTCCCACCACCAGGGGCTGGAGAAGCCGCCCCAGAGGCAGGAGAGAGCTGGAGTGCACCACCTTGACATTGTGGGGACTGTGCTGTGGTTGAAGCTGCAGTCAGGCATGACATGGATGAGCTTGCTCTGGGGACACTGCGGGGAGGCAGCAGGAGAGGCTGGACCAGAAGGGCAACTAGAGCCCTCCTCCATCTCCCTGTCACCCTACAAGCAGAGCTGCCTGGGAGGTGCAGGTCCCTCGGCCACCTTCAGGGAACTCCCCGCCAGGTCACCAGCAGGGTGACGCTCCTCTTTCCTAATTTGTTCTGGAAGCAGCCCCACAGAACATGCTGTCTTCCTGCCCCCCCGGAAAACAGGGCCAAGCCAGGGCCCTTGTGAAGTCCATCCCAAGGCCACATCCACAGCAGAGGTCACAAAGAGAATGGATTCCCAGAGACACGAGGCAGAGGAAGACAAGCAGGAGCGACGGCGCGGACTTAAATGCCCAGATGAGAAATGAAGGCAATCAAAAGTGATAGACCTCTCCTGCTGCCGCCCTGATGCGCCCATCAATCACCTGCTAGACAGCTGCCTTTGAAAACGGCCCCTCCGCCACCTCCCGCCGTTGACTCCTGATGGTCCTCCCCTCCTCAGGGCCCCTGGCCCGTGGGTCCTGAGCTAGCCCACCCCGCGCTCCCGGACACTTACTATGATGAGCAGGATAAAGTAGATGAAGTTGTAGAAGGAGTGGGCATCCATCACGTAGTACATGATCTCCACCCAGCCTTCCAGGGTGATCACCTGCAGCCACCACAGAGGACGAGGGGTGCCTCAGGAACAGCACTCCGCTCCAGCAGGCCTCCTCGTGCCCATGACACAGGCCAGGAAAGCCAGATTCAGAGAGGTGAGGGCACTTGCCCAACATCACACAGCCAGGCAGTGCCGGAGCCAGGACTCCGATCCTGGTCCCTCTAGCTCTAGACCCCACCCCACTTCCAGGCTGCTGGAGAAGCAGGAGCCCAGGAGATCTGAGCTCCGCCTCCATAATTGGGCTGCTCATCCGCCCTGACCTCAGTGCTGCTTCCTCATAGGCAGGATGGCAGAGCCCCTCCTCGCACAGCTGGGGTAGGGCTAGGCTGAGCCCAGGTGTGTGGCTGGACCAGGCTGGTGCAGCTCTCTCCCCGGCCTCACCCTGACATCTTCCCACAGAAGGTGAGCAGAGCAGCCTCCAGAAAGACAGAGGCACACCCTGGAGCCCCTGAGCAGCCTCCTGTGCTCTCAGGCCCGGCCCTAGGGCCCCAACACAGCCCGCAGCTCTGAATTCCTGATCCCAGTGCTCCGAGTCCTGGGGCTGTGTCCTCTGCTCTGCTCCCGTCGTGTTCCTTCTGAGGACAGCGGGACCAGAGCTCTACTGACACTCGCCACACACCACGGATCCTGTCATCTGGCCTATTCTGAGCTGCCCAGCGTGAGGGGACTGTTGCCACACCCATGATAAAGATGAGAAAGCTGAGGCCCAGAGAGGTCGAGCGGTGTACTCAAGGTCTACAGCGCAGGTCCAAGAACCAACCCCGCGCCGCCCTCCACTGAGAACAGGTGGTGGAGTCCATGCCACACGATGGTGCTCCCTGCACATAGTCCGGTTACCGTGGCTTTGAGAGGGCAGGTGTGTGCGCACTGGGTCACAAGATGAAGCATTGTTCCCACTGACATGGGGCAAGCTGAGCCCTGGCCTTCGCCCCCACCTGGAAAGTCCTTCCTCCCCATGGCTCACAAGGAGCGCTGCCATGCTCTGGCCAGCCCGCCCAGAGCGCAGAGTGTGTGCCCTGCCTCTCCTTCCCAAACGATGTCCCTGTTGGGACCTCTGCCTCCCTGCAACCTGGGACTCCACAAGGAGCACAGGCTTTGGAATGAGCCAGAAGGTGAAGATCCTGTTCTTGCCCCTTCCTGTGAACCTGCAGTCTGTCTGCCTGGAAAACGGGCCTGAGGATCCTGAGGATGCCTACTGTGGCCTTGCTCAGCACCCCTCCGGCCAGATGGAGCCGCTGCGGGGCGGGGCCCAGGCCTGGGTGACCTCACCTGGAAGATGACGATCCAGGCGTAACCGATGTTGTCAAAGTTGATGGCGCCCTTGTGGGGGTTGGCGCTGCCCGTGCGGCACACGTTGTAGTAGCGGTTCCAGTTGACACAGAGGCCGCTGGCGTTGAGGTCCTGGCGTCCTGCCCCAAAGTCATACACGTCGTCCTTGGACAGGCAGCACTCTCGGCCCTGCTCCTTGAGCGGAGGGATCTCGTGGCAGCCCATGATCCCATTGTCCCCCGACAGAGAGCAGATGAAGGGCATCTCGTCGTCCTCCTCTGGCTGGTAGTAGGGGGGCAGGGCCACGTCCCCTTGTCTGTCCATGGTGAGAGTGGGGAGAAGAAAGGAAGGAGGAGTCACTGCCCCCAGGAAAGGAGAGGCCCAGCCCAGCAGGCAGCCCCATTGCCTCCACGCCTGGACAAGCCCCGTTGCCCCTGCCTGGGCCCCTTTCCTATCTCTGTTGCAGGCCCCTAGCGATCCCCTCAAAGGGCTCCTCCTCTGGGAACTGACCCTGGGGCCACACGCGCGATTCCTCACACAGACCTCTGTTCTGGCTGCCAGGGAAGATGAGCCAGACTCCCCAGGGAGGCCTAGGCCTCCAGGCCCCCACGTTGGTGCACAGTAGGCACTTAATAAGCAGGCACTGAATTTCACTGGCTGGGCAGATCATCTATGGGCCCCCACACTGGCCACTTCTCTGCTCCAGATGTCAGGGACAGAGCTAAAGCAGAGATCACAGTCCCTGCCTGCCCATCCTGTAGGGTGATCTATAATTCCCACAATCCCAATCGTAATCTCATCTGTGCGACCTGCCAGATGGCTCAGGTGCACCGAGGTGGGGGAATCATCCAGGCAGGTTTATTAAGCACAGGAAGGTGGGTGGAAACCAGGCCCCCAAGAGAGCAGAACACACCACAACCTCGATCATGAATGCAGGGTGGTGGCCCAACAGGACCAGACAGGTGAGTGGGACACCTCAGAGCGCAGCCGGCCCAGGATCAGAGGCAAAGAAAAAGACGATGATGCAGTCGCCTTCGCCTACGCCCATGTGGACGGCCAGCATTTCAGGACTGGTGACGTTGAGTGGCAATGGATGAGAGCTAAACACTGTGTGCTGTTAGTAGGGGTGCAAACCGGATGGCCCTGGTGGGGGCAATCTGGGGACAGCAGTCAGAATATCACACCAAATGCATGGGATCACCGGGTCCTAATATCGGTGTCGCTGAAATTCCCTGAAGAAAGGATGGGCTGTTCAACAAGTGTCAATCAATCAATAAGTCCTGACGTCACCCCCCTCATGCAGGAAATGACTCAAGATAGAAGAGACCCACTGGTGGAAGACTCTCAAGATGAGCCCTGGGGAACACCTTTGTGGCCTTCGGTTAGGAAAAGAATTCATACACCAAACACAAGCAGCAATGTTTGAAAATGACTGATGAACTGAACTGCACTCTTGGACCAAGAGTTTCTGTCCCTCGGGAGACACAGTCAAGAGGGTGAAAGACTGTTCTTCCGGTCTCCTTTCTGCGGGTAGATCGGTCGCTGGATGCGCTGGTACTTATTTATGCAGCTATGCATTTGGGTCGTCTCTGGTTTTGGGCCCTGATGTCTCATGAATATTCTCGCACACGTCTTTGGGTAGATCTAAGCCGCTCTTTCTTTCGAGCAAATACCCAGGGATGGAACTGATGGTGGAGGCTGTGCCACCCTTCACAGAGGCCACATGTAATCTCTACTAACAGAGCATGGGTGTCCGGGGGCTGGATGCTTGGAGGGAGCCTTGTTGTGTGGCCCTGGTCCATCTCTTCCCTCTCCAGACCTCCGTCCCTATCTGCACAGTGACAGACTGGACGAAGACTCCAGAGGCCAAGTCCGATAATATCCCTGATTAACACTGTGGCCCAAATGTGTCCCCAGCACCCTCCACCATCCCCCCTCACCACAGCCACCTCACTGAACTTGACTTTGACTTTGAATTTGGGGCTGAAGCCATCTCACAGTGCAGGGCACGACAACAGGGAGGCAGACAGGCAGGAAGAGGATCAAGCAAGATTGAGCGATGGCCTGCTCTGGGTGCAGGGTGGTGAGGGAGGCGTGGGGAAGCCTCCAGGAGGGGACTCTCAGGCTGCGCCTGAATGAGAAGGGGTCAGCCACAGAATGACCTGGGAAAGACCAGCGGGACAGGGGAGCTCAGGTGCACCTTGAACCCCCAAAGCCAAGAGCTTCTACCGACTGCGCTCTGCCCTTGAAGGCCTGTCCCCTCACCCACTGCCCTAGGCTGCAGCTCAGGGTGACATAAGTGCAAGCCTCCTCCCCCGATGCCTACGCAGGACCCTTCCCCACAAGGGTGCCTCTTCTCTTGTCTACCCAGGTAGCCCACTGGACAGACATGGAGGGAAGAAGCTCAGCCCACCCCCAGGCAGGATCCTCACACCTTGGACCAGGAGCAGTTCTCAGGTGAGACATTTACCATCCAATCCCAGCCTGGCGCTCCACAAGAGCAGGAACCCCATCTTAGCCAGACAAAAAGCTGCCACACCATTGGTTTGTCAAGTAACAGAATGAAATGCTTTTCTGTTTCAGAATTCCTGGGTCTGGGGCATAGTAGGAGTGGACTGATGCATATGAAAAAAGAAAGCGCACTTAACATCCAAACACGCAGTGCATCCCCGCGTGCGTGCGCGTGTGAGCCTGCGCGCATGCACGTGTGCCTGCGCGCGTGCACGTGTGTACAGTGTGTGCCCAGGTGCTTGTGTGCATGCATGCACGTGCATGTGCATGCGTGTGTGCGTGCATGTGTGCATGCGTACGTTGTGCGTGCGTGTGTGCGGGTTTTCATCCCTCACCGCTAGGGAAGAAGGGAGTCCAGAGGTGTCAGATTTTTCAGACCACTGAACCATCAGCTCCTCCAAGTCACCTCCGGACTCCCTCTCCCTGAGGTCCGCAGCCGGTTCCCAGCACAGCAGCCAGCAGACCCCTCCCCCGGGAAAGGCTGGGCGGCGACTGGAGCCGCATTCTGCCCCCCCCCCAGGGGCTCAGCTGCGCCCGGACTTCCCCTCCCAGCCGCTTCCCAGTACGCAGCAAGCGGGAGGGAGCCGAGGGACCTAGGCCGGCGGCACTCACATGGTGAAGTTGTCCTCCAGGAAGCAGCGGTTGCGCAGCAGGCCCGCCCAGAGCTGCACGCCGATGATGCCGAAGATGAAGAAGACGAAGAAGCAGAGCAGCAGGACGTTCCCCAGCATGGGCAGCGTGTCCAGCAGCAGGTTCACCAGGATCCGCATACCTGGGGGTCAAGCGTGGGGGGCCGTCAGCAGGGAGCGCAGGCCCCAGGCGGGAGGCAGGGACAGGAGTGACAGGAGACACACTGCGGGGCCTGCCCCAGCCTCCTCCTTCCCAAAAGCCAGGAAAAACGGCTCTGGGCCCCGCCACACTTACACAAGATTGTGGACAGGCAGCACACACTTAGGGAGACACTTCTGTGTGCCAAGTATGCCCCTCAAGATGCTCGCCCTCATTCTCCGCAACCACTCTGTGAGGTTGCTGACCCCCTCTGCTTTACACAGGAGGCAGGGGAGATTCAGAGATCTAAGGCTCCTTGCCTGGGCCATTCAGCTAAGAAATTGCAGGGTCTGGATTTAAAGCAGGTGGCCTTACAGGTCCCCCCTATTCCCACAGCCCATTCTTTTACTCATGCTAGTCCCTCTTCCTGGAACACCATGGGCTTTATTCCTCCACCACAACCCTATTAACACTCTCTTTATGCAGTTTCCCAGGCCCTTTCTCTCCCCATCCCAGGCAGAGTTCATTCCTCTCTCTTCTGCTCTAGGCTACCTCAGCACCCCTTGCCTAGGCTAGGCTGCCATGCACAGTTGTGCAGGTTGTATACTGCACAACCTAGGAGTTTCCATTTGTATTAACATCCAACCTTGTAACCTGCGTGTATAGTTTTCTGCTCACCATCCTGTCTCATCTACGGGGCTGTAAGCTCTTGTGGGGCAGAGTCTGTGTCTGAATCACTTCAGTGTCCCCAGAACCCAGCAGGTCCTGGCCCAGAAAATGGTCTCAGTCATTTTTCGATGACTATTTATGAACAATGATGTACTAAATCATGGGAAGACAGTGGCAGATTGGAGAGGGCAGGGGAGAATGGAGATGAGAATGGTAGTCCTGTCCAGGATTTCATTCTGAGGGTGATACTGAGGTGGTTATTAACGAGGATAATTATTTGGGATCAGCATCACTAACTCATTGTGGAGTGATTTCCAATCAATAATTAATGCCCGCCCCCATCTTCCCTCTCCATAAAACTAGGTCAGCCTCCTCTCAGGAAAGTCAGCAGGGCTCCCTGGCAGGCTGCTCATCCAACTGAGAGCACCAGGTAGGGGCTCCCAGGCTCCCCACCTCCCCACGCCCCCCAAGCCAGGCAGCACAGGGAGCGCAGAGGAGGGGACAAGGGTTAGAACAGCACCCACATGACCACCGCATGGACAGCCTTCCTGGTGCCTCCTTGGCCCATTCATGCCCATGTTCACTGCCTGCCATGTGCCAGGCACAGTGCTGAGCTAATCATGGGCCCACTGTGAACCCACCTCAGGGCTCACGGCCTCCCACAGGGGACTGGGGACCTGAGTGTGGAGCAAGGACCCTGCCTGAGGACACACCTGTGGAGAGGAGCCTGCCAGACGATGGGGTGGGGTGGGGGAATGAGCCAAGGCCCAGAGGTGTCTAGGGAGTGTGGTACCTGCAGGTAACAGGCCAGGGAGGCCCCGTGTCACCACTGTGATCAGCAGGCTTCTAATCCGGTGAGCCCTTGTCAGCTCTGGCTTTAGCCGGGAAGGGGCAATCATGGAGGTCAGGTGGAAGCAGCAGGCCAGCAAAGGCCAGCAGAGGCCACCCACCGCTGGAGAAGAGGCTGGCCCACGACACCTGGAGCCACAGCTCAGGGAGCCCCAGCCAGGCTGCTCCGTAGCGGCTCCTCCTGCTGCTCAATTAATTACATTTCCCTGTTCTCCAGGATATTGAAATTCTGAGCCCTGCCCTCCTCCCTCTGCTCAGCTGGGCCCTACTCCCAGCACAGCCCTCCCTGGGGCCCAGGGAGTCCCAGGGCCACAGAGCTGAGGCATAATTAGCTAATTAGGAGCTTAGAAGGAGTTCATGGCTTCTGTGCCAGGGAAAGGGGACCAGGGAATTAGGGAGTCAGGGAGGAGCCCGAGAGACCCAGCTAATCCTTCTTTTATGTCCTCAGTCAAGTAATTAGGCAGGACAGATCAGATGGTCACACTGCCCTCTGTTCCCCTGGCACTGGGCACATACCATGCAGCAGGCAGGAGAGGGGAGAGAGAGGAGCAGAGGCAGAGAGAAAGGGGACCAGAGTGACAGGAAATGGACACAGAGAACCAGGCAGATGGGGGAGGGGTAGACACCTGCAGAGATCCACAGGGGAGCAGAGCCAGAAAGCAAGCCACCTTGCTGTCACCTCTGCCCCAGCCCATCTTTCCTGAGCTCCCTCACCTTCGCCTGCCCAACCTCCTCCTCCAGGCAGGCTTCCAGGTCCCAGCCTCGGCCCTCCTGCCTCCATCCAGTCCCCGACCCATCTCCCTCAGCCTCTCAGGGATCAGGGGATCTTGATAGGGCAGGCTGCAGTTGACCCTGAGAGTGTGGCCAGGCCCTGCTTCCAGCCAGAGAGGAAGAGGGCCTGGGGCATCTGATGCAGCCCTTGCCCTGCGAAACACCCGGAGCACAGACCCAGGACAGGAGGTGTGGGTCCCAGTCCAGACTCTGGCCCTGGGACAACACCCACCCTCTGAATGGCCTCATCTGCAGAAGGGGACAGTGGTGTGCCAGCCAGCCAGCCTCTCGGGAACATTTCCTGGCTGGGATGCAGCTGATGGAAGAGCCTCCCACACCAGGCCTCCCGCACCTCAACCATAGCACCAGCCCCCAGCCCTCCCACCGCTGCCCATCCACGAGGCCGCAGGGGTCCTGTGGCTGTGACCACCACTTCCCACGCAGACGTGGCCCCCTGGACAGCTGAGCTTCGAGGTCGCCTCCAGCACTGAACATGTCCATCTGCACATGCGGAGTCTGGGGCGCCTGGCGTCCACCCACTTCCGCCCCTCCTTAGACCTCAGGGGGTGGGGACAGTGTGGCCTGAGTGTCTGACCGGGTGTCAGTGCACAGCACAGAGGGCTGGCAGTGCAGAGGCAGAGGTCAGAGGGCAAACAGAGGAGACCCCAGACCAGAACCTCGGCTCCGAGTGAACCCGGCAGGCAGGGCCGTCCCTCGGGGGCATGGGCGGAGGTGGTGGGTCAGGGTGCACTTCCTGATGGGCATCTCCCCTCGAGGCTGGGGGTGCCCTCCACAGACAGGAGCTGTCAGCCCAGATTAGCTCAGCCACCAGGCCAGGCCAGCTCAAATAGAAACCACTGGACACATGCCAGCCTCAGCCAGGGGCTCAGCCTGTGACCAGGTGGAGGGGTGCCGAGGCTGTGGCCTGGTCTGGCTGGGTCAGTGGAGGGCGCTTAGCAGCCAGAAGAAGCCGTCTGCCGCTCCTGCCATTGCCAATGCCAGCTAATCAGGGGCACAGCGGGCACCAGGGAGGCCGGGCCAGGCAGCAGACGGCCAGGCTGACGAGGTCACAGCTGCTGGCCCCGGCCCAGCTGGAGAGAGCCTGTGTGCTGATGGGGCCTCAGCACCCACCCAGCCAGGGAACCCCACCTGCTCTGTCCTGGGCCTCCCAGGGTAGGGGGAGCTGGCACGCTGGGGTCACCTAGCCTCCCGCTCACTGGAGGTCCCCAATCTGCTGTGGCCCAGACAACCCCAGCTCATCCTTCCAATGTCCCGCAGCCTCCTCCACAAAGCCCTCTCCAAGCGCACATTGGTGGCCTTCCCTGGCCCCCAACGCTCCACACTGCAGCTCCTACCCCTGTGGCTCCTGGATCAGCCACAGGGAGGGGCTGTGGCTGCCACTCTTTGACCCCACACCTGGCCCAGGGCCCTGCCTGGTGGCCCCAGTGGATGCTACTTCAGAAGAATGAGTGGATCAGTCAACAACCAGCAAGACACCCTGGGTCTGGCATCTGCCCAGGCTGGTGCCCTCCTGAGGACTCGACCTGGGCAGGTGCCCTGCCCATGCCGCAGCACCCCTTCCCACTCCCTTCCTGTTCCCAGAAACACCTCTCGCCCGCTGTCTGGCCATGCCACTGTCCCATCTCTTGCAGAAAGCAGCCTCCACTTCATCCGCCTCTTCTCCCAGCCTCAAGAGAGCGAGGTCCCAAAGCCCAAGGTCCCCGCCAGCCCAAGTGAACACAGGGAAGTCTCGAGAGCCCGGGAAAGCTCTGTCTCAAGGTTCTTCCTCCTCCCAGACCCCACCAAAAGGAAGCTCCCTGGGAAGGAGTCCTGGGCCTTCCTTGTCTCTCCACAGGATGGCTGGCCTGACCATGACCCCACTGGGCTGCATCTGGGCAGAAAGGGGCAGAGCAGACCTGGGCACGCGGACAGGTGCCTGCCCTGCACAGGTCACCATCCAGTTCCCACGCTGCCCTGCTCGGCCGCCGAAGGGCCCCGCAGCACGGGAGCCCTGCACCTCTCAGTGAAAGGCCTCAGGGTCCCTGAGCAGGCCAAGCTGCAGGTGATGGGACAGACGGGACCCTGGATACGGTTACTCAAGCCCTCTGCCTCAGTTTCCCCATCTGTCAAGTGGGCATCACAATGCCGTGAAGAGGAAATGACTCGACCCCTGGAAAGCATTGTGATGGGTTTGCCCGAAGCACTCGGTCCACTCCAGCCACTCAGGTCATTATCGAGTGCCCAGATGTGAACCTCCTGCCTCCCCGACACGGCTCTGCCCAGGACACCAGTCCCAGGAGGCACCTCCCTTCGCCTGTGCACCCATCATCTGTGGGACGCCCGAACACCTGTGCCCTGGGAGCGCATCTTCTGAAGCCAGCCCTGTAACGATGCCCCGGTGCCCGCCTCCACCCCCCGCTCCCTGGCTTCTTCCTCACAGTGCCCGCGTTGCTTGTCCGCTGCCCGGGGCTCCGCACCAAGCTGTCCACACCACGGCACTGGATTCCCCACCAAGGGACACGAGTACAATCGACTCCATTCTCTCCTTGGGGGAGTGGGCCAGAGAGGACGGTGGCTTGCAGGGTCCCATGCCAGGTGAGTGGGGTGAACCATAACAAACCTGCAGCTCCCGGGCTCCTCCCCACAGTGTGGTCAGCCCTCACTGCTGCCCCTGGGCCCCCAGCCTGGAAGCACCTTTTCTCCACCCTTCTGCATGAACCCCCTGCCTGGGATTGAGTCCAGGCCAGGTGCAGCATCCCAGGGGCAGCTTGGGATGGACAGGCTGGGCCAGGCCTGGAGGTGCCAGGAGCGGCCGTGTTTAGAGATAATATACCCATCATGCCAGGGCCCAGAGAGGGGCAGTGATGGACGAAAGATCACACAGGGAGGAAGCAGAAGTCAGTCTCCTGACTCAAAGTTCAGAGCTCCCTCCCTCCCCAGCCTCTCCTCCCCTTTAAAGATCCTCTAGGGGCTGGGCAGGACAGACTGCAGGGCTGGCTGGAGGTACCTATTTTACACAATTCTGTAAAGAGCACCCTGATTCCCAGGACCTCCACTCACCCTGTGCAAAGTTGGAAATGTGCAACTAGTCCAGTGCCTTCCCCTGCTCTGTGCAAGAAGGGAAACTGAGGCCCAGGTCATACCCCAGGCTTAAGACAGAGCTGCGGCCAGAACTTGCACCCCCTGACTCCCAGCTGAGTCTCCCCAGCTGACCGCGCTGGGGCTTTGGAGCCTCCGCGGAGCTGAGCGTTTTAAAGAGAAGGCAGCCGCCCCAACCCCACAGCTTTGCCATCAATAACCTTTGCTTTGACTTCGCAGAGGCCAGTTCTCTAGCTTGCCATCTAGTGGCGAAACGGAGAGCTACAGGCTACCACGTCCCAGGGCACGTGCAGCCCTAGGGACAGATGGTGACTTGGGATGTTTCTGGGGATTTCTTATTTAGGAAAAAAAGAGGCAACCCACAAAATCTCTCCAAGAAGCATGTAAGGAGCTCATGGTCCATCCCCAGGACACTCATTCCCTGGTGACTGTGGGCAAGGGACAGGCACCTGGGGACAAAGTGTTCTCTCCTACAGAAGGAGGGAGCTGAACCAGTGGACCCCAGAGGTCCCGTGCTAAGAGCTCCTGGTGATTAAGTTATGAATATGGATTTGCCTGAAAGCCCCTTTGCCTGGCACACCGGGTGGTATTCAAATCTGGTTGCACTTTGGATACTGGAGGGTTCGGCTCGCGCATGCCCCAGTGCTGGGCTCCGGGAGGCGAGACTGTGGCTGGGAGGGGAGTTTGAGGGCCTCCCAGCGGGGCCATTAGCAGGAAGGAGGCCTCAAGGAAAGGCCCAGCCTGCCTCAACTTTCTGGGCTCAGGGCCTCTGTAATTGGAACCTCCAGGAGCTCAGGATGCGGTGCAGGACCTGTCCATGCCGTCTCCAGGGAAGAGCCACCAACGCTGGGGACAGTGAACTCCGCAGACCAGGAGCCACTTAATGAGCTCTACACACAGCAGGAGGGGAGCAGGGGGCCATGAAGAGGAGAGGCACAGGCGCCTAACACGCTCCCACACAGGCACACACACATGCACACACACCCTCACGTGCACACACATTCACACCCCCCCACATTCACACCCTTATGTATGCACACCCACATGCACACATGTGCACACACCTCCACGTGCACACACACCCTCATATGCACACACCCCTTCACATACACACACCCACATGCACACACCTCCACATGCACACACATTCACACCCTTATGTACGCACACCCACATGTGTGCATGTGCACACACCCTCACATGCACACATTCACACATGTGCACATGTTCTCCCATGGACACACACAGATTCTCACACCCACACACCACCCAGCAAGAATGAGAAGGGCATCCCGAGGGCCTGTCTTGCCCCTTGGGCCTCCCGTTCCGAACCGCCCCTGGCATCACTGTCCCATGCGGTCAGCACCTGAGACCTGCTAGGAGCTTGAGGATCAAGATCATGCACACGTGCCCTGGTGTACAAGGGCACCTCTGCAAGGTGACTGCCACTGTGAGCTCCCTGGCCCGGGGGAAGGAGAGCAGCAGAACACAGCAGCCTCTGCCTCCCTCGGGACAGAAATGGGGAGCAGCAGGGTGGGGCCTGGGAGAGATGTGGCCCCTTGCTGTGCACCCCCCGCTGAGATGCCCCTCCCACCCAGCTGCCCAAGCCAGAGGCTCCTGGACCTCACCTGGGCCCTCAACACCTGGCAGCCTCCATCTGGTGCTGCTCCCCCTCCCCCTGGCTCCGGCCTCCGCGTGGCCTGGCCAATCCTCGGCTGCTCCAGGGCCTCTGCGCAGGGAGGCCTCCCAACTGTGCAGCCCGGTCCCCTCCCCACCCATGCCCACCCTAGGATCTGCACCCACCAGGCACCTCAGCATTCACAGCTCTGTGCTTCCAGCCAGGAGGGCTGCTCCGCGTTTGCTGGTGAGTGCATCTCATGCATTTGGGGGACATTCTAGCCACCAGGTACAGCTCTGGTGCTAAGATGATGGACTCGGCCCTTGAGTCAGTTTCCCAGTAAAGGCAGGTGGGGACATGGGCAAGAGCAGGCGCTGTTGGCGAAGGGGCCATGCTTAGAAACTTTGGTCCCTGCTGTGTGACCCCAGCTGATCATGGCCCTCTCTGGGCCTGTGTCCTTATTTGTTGAGTGGGATAAAGATGGTTTTGAACTAGGGGATCTTACAGAGCTTTCGAGCATTGGTTGGGGTGAGGACAGAGTGAAGCTGGACCTACCATAGCTTCTCTGGATGTCCCTTCCCTGCCCTGAAGCTGTGTCCTATATGTCCCTTCCTGCCTCCCCAGAGCAATGGGAGGTAGCTGAACTGCTCCTTCCCACTCTCCCCCTTGCTCCACCCTCCCAGTAGCCCCAGGATCCCCTGGAATTTCCACCACATGGAGGTTCACATGTGGGGAGGTGACACCTCCGTGCCGCCATGAGACCCCAGCCCCTGGGCACCTCCATGCCCTGCAGAACTGGACCAGCCTGCCCCACTCAGAACAAAGCAGGAATCAGGCCACCCTCCAGGCTCAGCCAGCTCTGTCCCCTCTCCTGGTCACCTTGCTCTACAAATATCTTGGAACGTGGCCTCCACTGCCCACCAACCAGCTGGGCTGACTGCCATGTTCTCGGGCCTTGAGTCAGGCCAGCGCCACGGGGCACACGGCAGATGGACCAGAGATGTGGGCTGGGTGGGGCAGACACAGAGTCTAAGGCTCTGGGAACTTGGCGGGGACGACATGATGAGGGACCACTGGAGAAATCAGGGTCAGGCAGGAAAGAGAAGCAAGGATGCAGATAGCCAGGGAAAGATGAGGCTCGGGCAGACAGAGCTCTGCTGAGATCCCCACCCTGCCACTGAATGCTGTGTAGCCCTGTAGAAGTCACTTATGCTCTCTGAGACTCAACACAGTCGTTGAAAGGATGAAGTCAGCTGCGTGCCTGAACCACAGGAGGTGGGCAGGGGCTTATGAAAGTCCCCATCCTTCCCCAGTGAGCCCCTTCTGCAGATCTCCAGCCCACTCCTAACAGGGCAGCGGGGCAGTCAGGAGGTCTAAGTGTCTCCTGCAGGGGCCTCTCACATGCACACATCCTCAGGCAGGTAGCCCACGTCTCCAAAAAGAGAATAGTCCACCTCCCTCACAAGGTGGATTGTAAGACACCAAAAGATCAGGGGCTGGACAGATGCGCTAGCGCACACCTGTAATCCCTGCAACTCAGGAGGCTGAGGCAGGAGGATAGTGAATTTGAGGCCAGCCTCAGCAACTTAGCAAGACCCTGACTCAAAATTAAAAAAAAATAAATAAAAAGGTCTGGGGGATGTGGCTCAACAGTAACACACCCCTGGGTTCAATCCCCAGTACCAAAAAAGAAAAAGAGAGCAATCAGGGAGGTGCAAACTGGACAGTGCTGGGCAGCCATCAGGACTGGAGGTTACAAGGCAGTGTCTCTTATTAGGTAGATGGATGGGCAAATGGATGGACAGATGGGTGGATGGATTGATGGACAGATGGGTGGATGATGGATGGGTGGACAAATGGATGGATGTATAGATGGATCAGTGGATGGATGTACAGATGAATGGATAGATGGATGGGTGAATGCATGAAGTGATGTAAGGATTGGAGGGTGGAAGGGAGGGAGGAAGGAGAGGAGTGGGAGACGGGTAGAGAATGGATGGATGGGTGGGTGGGTAGATAGATAGACAGATGGGTAGATGGATGGATGGGTGAGTGGCTGGAGGAATGGGTGGCTGAATGGTTAGGCAAATGGGTAAGTGGCTAGAGGGACAGGTGGTGAGTGGTTAGGCAGGTGGCTGAGTGGCTGGAGGGACCTGTGAGTGGGCACACGGCAGAGCTAAAATTCTAGGTCTACCAATGAGGGAGCCGGGACCCACCACCCATGTAGCCACCTTGACAGCCTGTGAAGAATGCCCTGCAAGGGACCCATTGTCCCTGAACAGCCAGACTCCCCAGTATGGTGCAATCCAAGTTATCTGGGGACAGAAGAGGTGTCAAGGCCACCCTCCAGGGTCTTCAGACCAAATTCCCTCTATGAGCTGGGCGGGAGCAGGGCCACATCTGTCTCTGGGCACGGCCAGCACAGTCCTGGCCTGGAAAGAGCTGATGGTTCTTGTCTGAGTGAATGAATGTGGGCTGGCTGGATGGGCAGGGGACAGGGGGCCCGGCAGGGCCAACTCACTTGGCACACGGTTGATGGCTTTGAGGGGCCTCAGGACACGCACGGTGCGGATGGCCGACAGGTTGATGTTCTGAAGGTCCAGGGAGTACTCCACCATCCTGCAGAGAAAGAGGAGAGGATGAGGGGGTGCAGAAGAGA
Organism: Aplodontia rufa; assembly: GCA_004027875.1. NCBI lineage: Eukaryota > Metazoa > Chordata > Mammalia > Rodentia > Aplodontiidae > Aplodontia > Aplodontia rufa. The sequence continues at coordinate 133,136 of PVKS010001713.1, forward strand.
CCCGGGACCCTCCACCATCCTGCAGAGAATGGGGAGAGGATGGGGGTGCAGAAGAGACTCGGGGCTGGGGCCTGGGCCACAGGAGCCCCCCCTGCGCATGACACCTGGAAGGGGTAGGAAAAGGGTTCAGAATCCCAGCTCTGCCTCAGAGAGCGTGTGGCCTGGAATGTTCCTCTGGGCCTCCACTCCTCTGTAAACAGGTCAGGAGCAGAGGGAGTGGAAGAAGCGGGGACACCAGCCCCCCCCATGAGGCCAGCACTGTGCCAGATGACCCCTGCCCTTCAGGCCTGTCCCCCGACTCACGACCTGGGTCAGCCCCTGCCCCTAGGACTTCTGTCCCAGTGTGGTGCTCCCCCACCTTGCCAGGTTGTCCCACGAACACCCCTTCCTTGGAGGAGGCCTGGGGTGCTGAGGGATCCGCAGTGGTCACAGGGGACCTGCCCAGCCTGGCTCCAGCCTCAGGCTCGCTGTACTCCTCCAGCTCTGTCCATAAAGCTCTTCCATGCTGGAAGAGTCCCTGCAGATGTCACACCAGCTCCACAACAAGCCAAGCCCATCTGGGAGTGACAGGCCCAAATTGACCCCAAAACCCGCCCCACCTCAAGGACACCATCATGCAGGGGTGACGCAAAGGTAAAGCCCTCTCACTGCCCTAGTCCCCCGCCCCAGCTTCACCAAGGGGCTGCACCCCGGGAGGGGACCTCCAGAGACACCCTGCTCCCCTGCTGCCTGCCCCTCCCTCACCCCAGCTTGCCAGACCCTCCCCCACCAGCTGGGGCTCCAGTGCCGGCTCCAGCTGTCTCCATATCAGCAGGAAATGAAGGCTTTCCCACACCCCGCAACAGCAAACCTGTCCCACTGTTGAGCCCTGCCCCCTCCTGCCACTTGAAGAGTGATGGAGTGAGAGCTGCTTCTCCCGAAATGCTCCCACCCCTGCTCCACGGAGGGCGACTGCACACGCACACGCACACCTGCACACACACACGCACACCACACGCATGCACACCTGCACACGCACACACACTGAAGCACATGCACACCTGCACACAGCCATCCGTGCACACACAGATTCCCTCCTGGACTCCCTCACGCATACACACTCCTACTCTACCCTAAATTCAGGTTGGGGGAATGATCTGAAAAAGTGACAGAGACTAGGACTAGAGTCATAGACCTGGGGGACCCCAGCAGGGAGAGGAAGGAGAAGTGGGAGGGGGAGGAAGGAGACAGAGGAAGAGGAGGAGGATGGAGATGGAGGAGGAGGGAGATGGAGATGGAGGAAGGGGAGGATGGAGATGGAGGAAGGGGAGGATGGAGATGGAGGAAGGGGAAGAGGGAGATGGAGGATGGGGAG
>PVKS010001714.1:0-90643 GCA_004027875.1 Aplodontia rufa
TTTTTTTTTTTTTTTTTTTGATACTGGAGATGGAATATGGGGATGCTTTTACCACTGAGCTACATCCCCAGCCTTTTTTATTTTTTCATCTCATTAAGTGGCTAAAACTGGTCTAGAACTTGCAATCCTTCTGCCTCAGCTTTCTGAGTAGCTGGAATTACAGATGTGCACCACTGCACCCGCTATTTTTTATTTCCCCAGAGCGGAGTTTAGCCATCTTCTTTTTCATTATATTTGGCTTATTACTCAAGTGACTGTGGATTCATTAGCACTCTCAATGACTTTTCATGTAATTAATATCAGAAAACTCAATTTACAATGTTAAATTAAATGTACAAAGTCTACATTTAGAAAAATTTAATAATTAAATCTCATTTAACTTAAGGCAGCTATTAATTGAAATACATTTATTTGTCTTATGGAATTTTTTTTTTTTACGTTCCAGGGAATTGGGGTGGTTACGCGCTTGCCTGGCATGTGCGAGGACATGGGTTCAAACTCCAGCACTAATCACATACACAACAAAGTGTTGGAACAACAAAAGCTTCATGAAAAACTAAATAAAATCGATTCTTTCTCTCTTAAAAAGAATGTATAAGTAAAATAAAATTAGCCAATTAAGCCAGTGCTGGGCACGGTGGTACATGCTTGTAATCCCAGCATCTTGGGAGTCTACAGCAGAAGGAACACAAGTTCAAAGCCAGCTTCAGCACTTATTAGCCATGTACTGTCTCAAAATAGAGGAAAGAAAAAAAAAAAAAAGGGCTGGGATGTAGCTGAGTGGTAAAGTGCCCCTGCATTAAATTCTTAGTACCAAAGAATAAAACATAAAAATAAAATCCTTGATCAATTCTCAAATTTCCGTCAAAGAGAGGGGAAACCTCAGTGACATATAGCTGTCACTCCCAATCTAGGTCCAGACCTCTAATTTCTATACTGTTCAACTCTCCAAAGCAAACCAACAGTATGTGTGGCTATCTTTAGTCCACACTAACTGCGACAGTCTTAGTATTAAATAAAAAGTTTCAGAGATTCTCCAAAATAATCTCTTGACATTTATATAGATGAGTTCCTACTAACTAAAAACAAATAGTGTATTAAACAGGCTGCACCTAAACATTTCCTTTTTACCTGAACCTGCTGTGGCTGTTGAACCTGGATCTGCTGTTCTTGCTGGGTTTGTGGCTGAACACTGGAGGTGACTGGACAAGCAAGTTCAAGCAAAGACCCAGCCACTTCAGTGCTGTCTGTGTAAATGCAGTTCCCACCCTGCTGGTACACCATGGTAGTGGTGGCCGTCTGTTGGAACTCCTGAAGGGCTTCTGGCCCTTTAGAAGCCAGTGAGTCCAGAAATTCCTTCATCCTGTGTTGCGGGACAGACCGTGCCTTCACTCGAATATACTCTTCAAAGGAGATGGTGTTCTCCAGAGAATTATTCATATTGCAGAGTCCTTTGGGTTTCTAAAAATAAATCAACAGAAGTCAAAATTATGCTATTGTTTTTGTATGTTTTTCATAAGTTTCTTTTTTTTTTAAGAGAAAGGGACAGTGTGAGACAGAGAGAGAGAGAGAGAAACAATCAGTTTTATTTAGTTTTTTGTCTGGTTTTCTTTGCTCTTATACTTTGTTGTGTCTCGGGTTCAAACCTGCGTCCTTGTGCATGCCAGGTAAGCGCCATAACCGTCAAGCCACTGCTCCAGCCCGTTTTTATATCTTAAAGTGCACAGAAGCAACCATTCTTGATATCAAAACAGAATACTCAGGGCAGATGTATATATCTGGAATCCAAAGTAAGGTTTTATTATACCACCTTGCTTTTATAGTTGATGGTGTTTGAAAATATTTCTTAAATTTATTAAACTGTCACACTAAAAACAAAAAACAAAAGCAAGCTTCACAGCACTGGATGAAAGAGGCTGAAAACACTCCTCATCCAGCACTAGGCCAAGCCCATCTTCTCTGCAGAGCCCAACACTGGACAGTAAATGTCACATGCAAAACTATTCCCTGATCATCACAGAGAGAATAAACAGACAAGGAGAAGGGAGCTAGAAGCAGAGATTCCACCTGACATATTTCTGCTGCCAAGTATGTCAGACAGTGGAGAAACAGATATGCCAACTAGCTGTGGAAAGATCCAAGAGACCAGGGACGAATTCTTCATCTCTGTTCAGAAACACCAAAAATCTCATTTTGCATATTCTTTTGCAGCATGGCTTAAGAGCATGGACTCTGGAGTCAGACTGCCTGGGTTCAAATACCAACTTGACCTCAACTCTAGACAAGTCAATAAAGTTTAGTTTGTTTATAAAATAGGAATAAAATACTACTTACCTCAGAGTTCACATGAGGATTAAATATATATATATATGAGGTACTTAGAAAAGCACTTGAGACAAATAGGTAACACTATATAAATATTACCTAATTTTATTAAAATAATTGGGAGGGAATTGAATAGTGCTTTAAATAATGGGGGCTGGAGCAGTGGCCTAGCAGTTTGAGAGCTTGCCTGGACCCGGGTTTAAACCCTAGCACCACATGCACAACTAAGACGAAAAAAGTAAATAAAATTGATTCTCTTTCTTTGTTCCTCCAAAAACAAAAAAAAGGTCAATTCTGCACATTTTTCATCAGATATTTATTTATTTATTTTTAAAGAGAGAAGGACAGTGAGAGAGACAGAGAAAGAAACAACTTTATTTAGTTTTTCACATGGCCTTCGTTGCTCCAGCACTTAGTTGTGTACATGGTGCTGGGGTTCAAACCCGGGTCCTCTGGCAAGCGCCAAAACCGCTGAGCCACCACTCCAGCCCAGGTATTTATTTATTTAAAAACTGATCTTCAGAGATTAACAGCTACTCTCAATTACTTAGGGGCAATCGTGTAATCAGAGGACACCGAGTGACCTGCAGCTGCCACCTTTGTACCACCCTTCTTTGACCAACATCACCTCCAGGACAAAAGGAGAAATGCATGAAAGAGTAATACAAACCCGGCGAAGCTTCTTGTCAAAAAGGACTCTCAAGTTAATCTCAAATGTCTGGAAAAGTGTGATTTGTTTTCTTAGGCAATCAAGCTAGAAATATTAGTCTCTCTTTTGCTGCCCAGATGCTCTGCATTATGTTACAGATTTCAAGTATGTGGGTAACCATCTCCTTTCTTAAATCTGGGACTGACCTGATCCTCTTTAAATAGCTCACACATGGCAGATGCTTCTTACAAACCTGTTGTATTTGGAATTCAATGTGCAAAAGGAAGAATTATAATTCCTTCTTCCTGTAACATCTATAACTTACAACCACAAATCATACAATCTAGTTATATATACACTAGGGAAAAGGTATATACTACTTTTCCCTAGTAAATGGTTAGTATACACCTTGGGGGAAAACCTACACTTCCAGATTCAAGAAGGAAGCCAAAGAAAAAAATAAGCTTTTATTGTTATTAATTTACTGACACTGGCATTATTTCTGTGTGATGCTGTATTAGTCCACAAACCATACTTGCGTACTTTTAAAAGAACATTCAGCAATGAATCTTAATCATTCATATAATTTATTATGAGTATTTCTCCATAAATAACACATGAATCATATCCTGTCTGAAATCAGAATTTCCAAGCCACTAACCTTAGGAGGGCCCCATATCTCAGGAAGCTCCAAGCACAATCCAGTGCAGAGAACAACTAGTGTAGGTCATAGAGGTTTAAGGGGAAACCCTTGCTGATGGTCTCTTCTCTTGTGAAACTTAACACTCACTTTTCCACATCTTTTTCAACCACTTCCAGCTTCCCTTTCTCCCTGCTGCAGAGGTTTTCAGTTATCTTGTCTCCAAATAGAAAATTAAGTCTGTTATGAGACTTCAAAACAACATAACCAATGATGTCCATAGCATATATAAAGCAACAAGGTCAAGCATACTGTCCTTCCAATAGATTCAGAGCAGGCTACTCAATGTGGGTGACCCACAAGCATTCACTCCACAGATGTAAAGAATGTGTCAAAGCTTCCATTTGTTTTACAGCCTCAAGGCTGGAATTTCCTTAAGGTATCTCCACAATATAGACCCAATAATATGAGAAAGTTCACAAAAAGTGGAACTCTATTTAATCACATATATACCCCTGCTTATAAGCAGTTTTTTGTTTTTGTTTTTGTTTTTTTCCTAAAGAGAAGGAGGGAGGGAGGGCGAGAGAAAGACAGAATCTATTTGTTTTTTTATCTGGTCTTTGTTTTTCCTAAACTTAGTTGTGTATGTGGTGCTGGGGTTTGATCCAGGCCCTCACGCATGCAAGGCAACTGCCGAAGAAGCTTTTTTTTTTTTTTAAGAGAGAGAGGGAAAGCGAAAATCAGTTTTATTTAGTTTTTCACGTGGCCTTCGTTGCTCCAACACTTCCTTGTATACGTAGTGCTGGGGTTTGAACTCGCGTACTTGCGTATGCCAGGTAAGAGCCGTAACTGCTGAGCCACCACTGCTCCAGCCCCATGAGAAGCTTTTAAGGGGTCCTCTACAATGCCAATACATTTCAGTTTTTCACCTCCATTCTAAAAGAACAATAGGAGGGGCTGGAGCAGTGGCTCTGCAGTTTCAGCCCTTGTTTGAGTACACAAGTTCAAACCCCAGCACCACATAAACAATGAAGTCTCGGGGCAACGAAAATCACATGAAAAACTAAATAAAATTGTTTCTCTTTTCTCTCACTCTCACTGTCCCTCTTTTAATTAATAAATAAATAAAAGGAAAGAATAGCAGAACCAAGCACTCACCTGTAAACCCAGGTACTTGGGAAACTGAGGCAGGAGGATAGCTAGTCTGGGCAATTAAGGGAGAACCTCTCTCAAAATAAAAAGGGCTGGAGATGTAGCACAGTAATCCTCAGTACAGGTATGGGGTAGGGGAGGCAAAGAGAGAAAACAAACAGCAAGGCTGGTGATATCGCTCAGTGGTGGAGCACTTGGATTCCTAGAACTACAAAAAATCAGAACCAGAGCAGCTGCCAGGCACAAGGTGCATGTCTGTAATCTCAGTGACTTATAAAGCTCAGGCAGAAGGATTGCAAATTCATGACCAGTCTCAGCAACTTAGTGAGGCCAAAAGCAACTTAGAAAGACCATGTCTCAAAATAAACAAACGGGGCTGGAGCGGAGTCAGTGGTTACAGCACTTGCCTGGCATGCCCAAGTACAGGGGTCCAAACCTCAGCACCCACGTACACAGCTAAGTGACAGAGCAATGAAAGCCATGTGAAAAACTAAATATTGATTCATTCTCCCCCCCCTCCCCCGCTCTCTCACTGTCCTTCTCTCTTTAAAAAAGAAAAAATAAATAAATAAACAGGACTGGAAATGTGGCTCAGTGTAAAGCGCCTTTGGATTCAGGGTTCAATATCCCGTACCCAAAACAAAAATAGAAACAAAAGTCAATTTCCTTTTTTTCAACAAGTAAATGAAGTAGGAATGTTGCTCTGTGGTAGAGCACATGCCTGACATGAATGAGGCCCTTGGTACCTGGTACTGCCAAAAAATAAAAATTGCTTTGTCATAGTAGCTGCATTTCTAGCACAGGCAATTCTGAAAATCCAAGCAGTCTCAAGTTTTTTGTTTTGTTTTGGGTCTGTTTGTTTTTGAACCTAGGGCTTTTCCCTAGGGCAAGCACACTGTCACTAAGCTACATCCCCATTCCTTTTTTATTTTATTTTGAAATAGGTTTCTCTAAATTGTCCAGGCTGGCCTTGAACTTGTGATCTTCCTGCCTCAGTCCCCTGTGTTGCTAGGATTACAGAGTAGCTGAAATTATAAATGTGTGCCATCAGACTCAGCTGTCAAACCATTTTTTTTTCTTTTAAAGCGGGACAGAGAAAGGAGGAGAAAGAGAGAATCAATTTTATTTAGATTTTCATGTGGCTTTCATTGCTCTGACACTTCGTTGTGTACACGGTGCTGGACTATGAACCCACGTCCTTGTGTATGTCAGGCAAATGCCATAACTGCTGAGCCATGGCTCCAGCCCCCAAAGCAATTTTTTTAAAAAGCAGGAATCAGGGGGTGAGCGATGTGGTGTTAATTTTGGTTTAAGAACATATGCCTAACACATATTTTGTATGCATTTATGATTATACAATAACGCAATTCCTTAATAAAATAAATAAATAAATAAAAGCAGGAGTCATGCAGCACAACTTTTTGGTCACCAATCTGGGAGAAAATACACCCATACAAAGAAACACTGCAAAGTTTATAGAGCTGGAAAATCTTCAGATAAGAATTTCCCAGTAAAGCCAGTCCCTAGGATAAAAGTTTTATTTATCCTCAATTAAATTTCAGTTCAGGGCTGGAGCAGTGGCTCATCGGGTATGGTGCTTGCCTGGCATGTGCCAAGTACATGAGTTCAAACCCCAGCACCACGTACACAACGAAGTGTTGGAACAACAAAGGCCACATGAAAAACTAAATAAAATTGATTCTTTCTCTTTCTCTCACTGTCCCTCTCTCTTAAAATAAAAAAAAATTCAGTTCAGGTGGAATAGAAAGCCTCATCTTAGGTCTTACATAGAATATGAAGGAGAATTTCACCAAATCTTTTTCCTAGATACAAGCTTCCTTCCATATTCAATTTAGAATCCCACTTGATTTTTGTTTTCTTTCTTAGTTCTTGAGATTTTTTTGTGTGTGTGTGGAGAAGGCGGGGATGTGAAGGTATAAGATGAAAAATAAAAACAGCTAAATATGTTTTGATCTCTGGTTCTTGATCTACCAATTTAAAATATTTACTACTTTTCCAGGAGCGTTTAGTGGCTTTTTTTTTTTTTTTTGTACCAAGAATTGAACCCAGGGGTGCTTACCCATATCCCAACTCTGTTTTATTTTTTTTAATGTTTTATTTTGAGACAGAGTCTTCCTAAGTTCCTAGGGCCTCACTAAATTGCTACGGTTGGTCTTGAACTTGCAATCCTCCTGCCTTAGCCTCCAGGCTCTGGGATTATAGGTGTGTACCACTGCATCTGGCAGATTAAGGCAAACCCTTTCTCTCTGCATCAACCACTGCCAATCACATTAGCTTCTTTCTTTCTTTTTGTTAATACTAAGGATTGAACACCAGAGGCACTCCACCCCTGAGCTAGAGCCCCAAACATTTTCTTGAGACAAGATCTCACTAAATTGCCCACATTGGCCTGGAACTTTCAATCCTCCTGCTTCAGCCTCCAGAGCTGTTGGAATTACAGCCATGAGCCACCATACCTGATTTATTTATTAATTTTAAGTGCTGTGCCAGAGATCAATCTCAGGGCCTTGTACATGCTAAGCACATGTTTTGCCACTAAACCATATCCTAGCCCCCTCTGACAAGAAATCAGCTGAGTGTAGTTTCTATTTAATAAATTTTTTAGTTTTAAAATACAGCATTTCAGGGCTAAAGCAGTGGCTCAGCGGTTATGGAGCTTGCCTGGCATGCATGAGCATGCAGGTTCGAACCCCAACACCATGTACACAATGAAGTATCAGAACAACAAAAGCCACAATGAAAAGCTAACAAAATTGATTCTTTCTCTCACTGTCCCTCTAAGAAATAAAATAAAATATGGTAATTCATACCACATCAAACTCCAGAGCATTTTTCCTTGTAAACCAAGGTTCCAAAGATGATAAAAACTTTCTGCTGTCCATGTCATCTCCAAACAAATGCTTTTCAATATTTCTAGAATAGTACCTTCAAAAGAAGATACTATAAGAAACTACTGTCCAAATATAAATTTATTCCCTAAGCAAGAGCTGGATATTAACTTCTCAGAAAGAATAGAGCAAGGGGCTAGAGCAGTGGCTCAGCGGTTTCAGCGCTTGCCTGGCAAGCACGAGGACCTGGTTTCAAACCTCAGCACCATGTACACAACTAAGTGTTGGAGCAACTGAGGCCATGTGAAAAACTAAATAAAGTTGTTTCTGTCTTTCTCTGTCTCTCACTGTCCCTCTCTCAAGAAAGAAAGAAAGAAAGAAAGAAAGGAAGAAAGAAAGAAATAGAGCAAAAGGGTCAAAAAGTATCTGCTATAAAAAATCAAAATGCATTCTTTAGGGCTGGGCATATAACTACTCAGCAGTAAAGCACTCATTTACCATATATGAAGCCCTGGGCGCTGGATCCCCAACAACACGAAAACAAAACAAAACTAATTTTTTTTTTTTTTAAAGAGAGAGGGGCAGTGAAAGACAGAACCAGGTTTATTTTAGTTTTGCATGTGGCTTTCACTGCTCAGACACTTTTCTTGTGTACATGGTGGTGGGGTTTGAACACACGTACTCACACATGCCAGGCAAGTGCCATAACCTCTTAGCCACCCTCCAGCCAACAAAATTAATTCTTTAAAGTGTTTTAGAACATAAAAGTATAAAACTCTCTGCAGTGCTCCACGCTTATAACCAGAAGCCAGTGCTTCTCAAATGCACATTTTCTATATAAGTCCACAGAATCACTTGAGAATCACTAAATCAGAGGACATTAAGAGCCTGGCATATTCGAGGACCCAGGTTTGAACCCTAGCACCACATACACAGCCACTAAGTGTCAGTGAATCAAAGGCCAGATGAAAAAAATACTTTCTCTCTCTTAAAGAAAAAAAGAAAAAAGAAATTTTAACAAATGGAGTCAATACAGAACTTAACAATTTTTAATGGAAAAGACCAATTTGAAGGAACATTCCAAATCGGTCCACTTTTACAGATTATAGCTATTCTGGTTTCCTTTCTTGTTGTTTTAACTTGCCCTCCAGAAGTATCCACTTGACTGATACAACCCAATAATGAAACTTCATCAAGTTAGCATGTGACTTGACACACTGACTTGTAAATACTGCTTGGAAGAATTAAAGCTTCAGAAATATATTTAAAATTCCTAGGGCTGGAGTGGTGGCTCAGCAGTTATGGCACTTGTCTAGCATGCGTGAGTTCAAACTCGCGTCAGTTCAAACCCCAGCACCACGTACACAACGAAATCTTGGAGCAATGAAAGCCACATGAAAAACTAAATAAAACTGATTCTCCCTCCCTCTCTCTCACTGTTCCTCTCTCTCCAAAAACAAAATATTTCCTCTTAAAAAAAAAAAAAAAAAAAAGAGCTGGAGTGGTGGCTCAGCAGTTTAAATACTTGCCTGGCATGTACAATGACCTGTGTTCAAACCCCAGCACCACATATCCAAGAAAAACAAAGGCCAGGTAAAAAAGCCAATAAACTGACTTTCTTTCTCTCACTGTCCTTCTTTAAAAAAAAAAGAAAAAAGCCAGGTGTGGGGGCGCACACCTATAATCCCAGCAGCTCAAGGTGGGGTATGAGAATTGCAATCAAAACTAGCCTCAGCAATTTAGCAAGACCCTGTCTCAAACAAAAAAAAAGGGCTGGAGATGTAGCTCAGTGGCTGAGCAACCATGGCTTCAATCTCTAGTACCAAAAAATAACCAAAAAACCCCTCTCTACCATAAGATCAGATCATCACTCATCTATATTTTAGTTTTCTGCATACTTTTTAAAATATGGATTACTTTACTTCACGAATTTTGTGGGTCATCTTGGCACAGGGACCATGCTAATCTTCTCTGTATTGTTCCAATTTTAGTATATGTGCTGCCTAAGCATTTTTTGGGAGGGGGGGTAGTGCTGGGGATCAAACCCAAGCCTCGAGCATACTAAGAATGTGCTCTACCTCTGACCTACATCTCCAGTCCCTCAATACATGTTTTTATTAAAATACTTTAGCCATTTGGAATTTAAGTTTGCATAGTGTAAAGTAATAGTTTAACTTTATTTTTTTCCAAAGACCAAATAACTTGTAACTGTACCACTTTTTTTCTCCACATTTTTATTGGTGCAGTATAGACGTGCATAATGGTGGGATTTGTTACATTTCATACATGCACACAATATAGCAATATAATTTGGCCAATATCATTCCCCAGTATTTCCACTTTCCCTCCATGTACCACTGTTACATATACCAAATTCACATGAATAAGGAATGCTGCTAAGTTTTTTGTGTGTGATTCCACCGACATTTGTATAACTAGAGTAGTTTTAAAAAGTACATTAATGTAGGGGCATGGAATTTTCTCGCCCCCTCCATGAGTTTTAGGATTTTCAAATACTTAATGACACAGAAATACGTTACATGTAAAAAAGCAGTCAACACAATTTTATTAGTATATCCCAATATTATTTAATTACATATTAGGAAAAAAATGTCAAAAAAAAGAAAAAGAAAAAAGGTATCAAAAAGCTAACAGTCATACCCAGCCGACAGAATCATAGGATTTAAGTTGCTTCCTGTTTAATACTGTTCTTTCCACAAGTTGTATTAAATCAAAAAAGTAACTAAAAAGCCATCCTTTTCTACACAGCAATTATATTGCAATAATGGTAACAGATATACAAACTATTCTTATAGATGGCAGTGTAACTGTCACTTAATATCTGAAACTCTTAAAAACAAAAACCATCAAGCACCAAAAACTTACATAGTAAGATTGTTAACTTCTTCAAGATGCTGTTCACAAGACACAAAGGCTAAGCCTCGGTAAAGTAAAAACTTGATACTACAATCCTCAGATACTATCCTCCATAACCCCCCCCCCCAAAAGACAAAAGATTCTTAATTAGTTCCCAGTCAAAGACTTGGTGAGGAACAGAAATAAATTAAAATACTCTATAAACCAAGAATCTGTGAGGATATTTGAGCATTCCCAATTTCTGAGAGTCAGATGAGATTAACAATGGAAAAAGAGAAGAAAATACACTAGGGCTAATGGGGGTATGGAGTCTGTAAACAAACATTTGCTTCTAAATACTTCAAGTGTAGCTGCTTTCCAAAACAATAAAGATAAAATAGTCCCTGATCAACAGATCCAGGAGAATTTCACTACTAAGTACAAACAGATCATTGGTGTAGAACATGTAGTTGATCCTACTAGAGCTTAGTACAATGTGCAAAGCAGTCCCTCAACACTAGAAAAAAAAAATGGTACCATGGAAAACAATTACTCTGAAACAATTATCATTTCCATAGGTCTGTTTGCTAATTCCTTTCTTTTTTCCATTTAGGTACTAAGGGAAGATCTAAGTACTCACCAGAATCACCCTCTCGTGGGTTACTTCCAGATTCTCCATACAGCTGTGCAGAGTAGGTCTCAAATTTGTAGGTCTAAAATAATCTGAGCTGCCTCACAGTCACTGAGCCTCCAAACCCCTGTCAAGGATCCCATCTACTCTAGCAATGGCTCCTCATAGCTTACTTACGATTTAAAGAATTCATTCAAGGGGCTGGAGTGGTGGCTCAGTGGTTCTAGCGCTTGCCTGGCATGCACAAGGACACAGGTTCAAACCCAGGCACCATGTAAAACCATGTACACAACGCAGTGCCCAAGTAATGAGGACCACATGAAAAACTAAATAAAATTTGATTCTTTCTCTCTCACTATCCCTCTCTTAAAAAAAGAAAAAAAAAGTTCCCAAGAAAAAAACTAATTTCCATTTTAAAGTGTCAGTTGTATTTGTCCTAATTAACATAAGGAGTGATTTCAATAAAGCAGCATAGAAGACATATTTCTATTCTTAAGGGGTTTTTTTATTAATTTTTTGGGAGGTGGGCTGTGCTAGGGATGGAACCTAGACCCTCATACATGCCAGGCAATGCTTTCCCACTGGGTCACACCCCCAGTCTCTCTCTACATATTTCTTAAAGATACCAACCCACTACAAGGTTTGTGATAGAAAATAGAAATTATCCCACTGGGCCATTCACCTGGTCCATGTCTTTTAGAAGAGTCCCTGCTTTGGGGGCATTTTCATCATATTTCTATTTTTGGACAACACATGTGTTCAACCAGGAACTTAAAAATTCAAATTCTGGGGGCTGGAGCGGTGGATTGGCGGTTGCAGCACTTGCCTGGCATGTGCAAGTTCATGGGTTCAAACCCCAGCATCCATGAACACAACTGAGTGTTGCAGCAATGAAAGCCATGTGAAAAACTCAATAAAAATTGATTCTGTCTCTCTCTCTCACTCACTGTCCTTCTCTCTTTAAAAAAACAAAAAAAAAATTTCAAATTCCTACCAAATATGATACATTATAAAGTGGCACAATCACCTGCATTAGCTGGTAAAGTTAAAAATATCCATTTCAGGGGCTGGAGCGACAGCTCAGCAGGTACAGCATTTGCTTGGCATGTGCGAGTACACAAGTTCAAATCCCAGCACCACGTATGCAATGAAGTCTCAGAGCAACAAAAGCCACATGAAAAACAAATTAAAATTGATTCTCTCTTTCTCTATCTCACAGTCCCTCTTTAATTTCATAAAACCAAGCAATCTTGTCCCAAAGTGTATATGACATATTCATTTGTGCAAAAGGTACTTATAAAAAGGGCTTTGTTAGCCAAAAAATGGAGGCAGTTCAGATATTTATCAACAGTGGAATGAAAAAAATTATGGAATATTCATATAACAATTACAATATAGAGCAGGGATCAACTACAGCTGCAAACAACAGAGAAAATTTTAAAAGGCATAATGGTAAAAGGAGGCAACAATAATACAGCCTGATTCCACTTACATAAAATTCAAAAACCAAAAACTGTACTTAGGGACACAGATGTGGTAAATGTGAAATGAAAAAGAAAGAATTGGATTATCACAAGTCAGAATAGCAGTTGTCTCTAGGTACTGAGAAGCTTTGACCAGGAAGAGACCCCATAAAGGGTTCAGAGGTTGTGACATTGTTCTATTTCTTTTTTTTTTTTTTTTTAGGGCTGAAGGCCTTGCGCCTGCTAGGCAAGCACTCTGCCACTGAGCTAAATCCCCAACCCAATTGTTCTATTTCTTAAAGACATAGTTACACCAGGGTTCACTCTACAATTTCTCATTAAGTTGTACAAAGATCACATCTATACACACGATGTTTATAAACAGATAAATATTTCACAGATTTTTCAAAAAGGAAAGCATCAGCTTTCTCCCACAATTCATCACTCTTACCTACATTTTTGTCCTGGCCTAAACACTGAAACCAAAGGACCATCCTTTTCCCCTTTCAGCAGAGCAAAAAATTAACGTGTCATTTTTTTCATGTAGTGATTTTTTTTCATGCAGTCAGTCACTGCCACTTATTAACAGAAATCACAATGGAGGGTGGGAGAAGTTCAATGGTAGAACTTGTGCTAGCATGCACCAGGCCCTGAGTTCTATCCCAGCAAAAACAAACAAACAAACAAAAAAATACCAAACAAAAAAAATCACAATCCAATATGACAGGGGAAAAAAAAAATAAAGGAAGCATTTAAGTGAAGACTGAAGAGGACTTAAAACATCTGGAACAAAATGCAAGGCAACAAAGTAACAGAAAAGAACAGGTGTTCATGTAACACCTCATTGTGAGGTCAACTCAGAAATAAAAAGACCCTCACAAATAAAAGGTGGTCAATTGAAAAGCAGACAAGCAAGAAGCATGGCACATCAACTGCAAACCAAAACTGATCAAATTAAAAGAAAGATGCAAGCATAAAGGAAGACTTCCTTAAATTCTGAAGTTGCCATAAAGAAGGTCACCCATACCCAAAGCCTCTCACTATAATTGTTTTGCTGGAGCAATTCAAACTTTAAAATATCTGTCATTTCAGCTTTTGTTTGAATTGGCAAAGTAAACTGGAAAACACAAAGAATCATCAGAGAGGACTAAATTGAAGATAATTACTAGGTAAATCTTAGTTGATGCACTTATGGAAACATTATCTACAAACAATTTAAAAGAAAAACAATTTAAAAGAAGATCTCTACCTCGTTCAAAACCAACATCCAAAACAAGGAAGCCTAAAAAGTATAATAAAATTATAAATATGTCCTAGCTAAATTTGATTGCTTTTTTGCTTTCTTTTGTTGTTGTTTTATTTTTGCATTTAGGTCCTAAGTAAATGCCCTGCTATGCTAAAACCTGTGCAGGTTGCAGTAACACATTTTAAGAGAACAATGTGCAAGCAACAAACTGTGTCTGCATTCAAAGTCTCCTACATCTTCAGTTTTCCAGCACTTAACAGATTCTGGCTGACAGTACCCAGAATGGCTGACAGGATTGTAATGTTTAAATAATACCAGAAAAAAACTATTCACACGTACTTCCAGCATATGAACCATTTTAACTCACCAGTCACCATGTTGCATGTATTTCTGCTGCTTGTCCTGAGTTCTTAAGACTTCTAACATTCTGAAGAAGACAGAACAAAGAATTTCCTTCCATCCTCAGCCTCTTTTAAAGTTTTAACTTTGTTCTTAAAAAAATACAGTGTATTAGAAAAAAAAACTACCATTATCAAATTTGATTCCTAATTTTATTCCTCTTAGCTTCCTTTTCTTCAACCTTAATGAAACAAGACTGTAAAACATAAACTGGCAGCTACTTTCCCTTAGGGAAAAAAGGTGCATATTTCTTTAGGAAAAACCTAGAACTCCCTTGCACCAGGAAACAGTGCTGGAGTGGAGGAAAAAAATTAAAAGAATTTAAGTCACTCGACTTCTACAGTAATACCTACACAGATTTCTTCAAGAGAATTAGCAGGGGGACAGGAAGCATTGTTTCTTCGGTTGATCAAATTTGATCTAGGCAACTTCTTGGCTGAGGTAAAGGCTGGCCCTTAGTCAAACAGACTAAAGTAAGTCCCTCCCACCCACGCCGAAGGGAGGGGGAGCTGCAAACAAGGATTTGGCATTTTAAAGCTCAGTTTTCATATGGTCCACTTGAGATGATCCCCTTCCGGAGCGCACAGTGGTGACGTGTAGGAATTGCGCTTATGGAAGAACTGGTTTCTAATGAAAGGAAAGCGGTGATACAGAAAGGCCTTGTAATGTTAACCTTCCCTCCCTGGCACAAAGCACCAGGTACATGCTGAGGAAAGCCGAAGGGGCGCACTGTCCTTGTGGGCCAACAAGACTCGGTTTCCGAAGCAGAGCAGTACCCTTAACAGGCACCCACCCCGCACATGGGCCTCAGGTAACCGCATTCTTCTAGAACTACCAGCAATCTCGCCCGCCTCGCAGAGAAGCGGAGCCGCAAGCCACACACCAAAGTCGCTAAATTTCTCCGCAAACACAGGCCACAGTTGCCCTGGGACGTCACCAGAGCCAGAAGGGCCCAACCCCTCAACCTTCCCCACGCAATCAGCAGCCCGCCCGCTACCCCCGGCTCAGAAAGGGTGTCCTGCGCGCTCTCGATGCGACACCGCCAACCAACAGCAGGGCGCGGGCCCCCAAACTGGGGGTCGCGGGCGCGCGCCCCGGAAACTAGTCCACAAGCCACAGCTCTGGGAGAAATATCCGGGACGGGAACGCGCACGTAGGCGGACACGCGCACCAGAAGGACCGCGCACCGCGCGCCCCCGAGGGTAAAAACAGGCTGGGGTGCGCGCCCGCACCAGCGCGCGACCGAGCACCGCGCCCACCCCAATCCCCGGTCCGCCCCTCCCCCACCCACGGGCGGAGGCACGCGAGTCCAGGGACGTTCTCTACTCCGGAGCCACCCGAGGTCTCCTGGGCCCGGCAGCAGCGGCCCTCCCGCCCCCGCCCGCCGTTGTGTGGGGTGGGCCCCCTGATCGAGGCCCGCAACCTCACCGCATCCCCGCCCCAATCGGAGCCCTCACCCGGCGACGTCACCGCCGCCGCCGCCTCCGCTCTACCCGCCGGCCCCGCCGCACCGCCCGGGGCCCCGGTTCTGCCGTCGTTGCTCCAAGACCGACAGGATTTTCTCCTCACAGCTCCCTGGGCGCCATCTTACATTCAACCTTTACAGCCAATGGGTGCCGAATATTCCTCTCGCGAGAATCAGAGTGTCGGATCCCGCGAGAAGTGAGTTTGCCTCCCGGCCAGACTTAAAGTGAACGCTTCTTGCTAGGCAGGAGGCCTCGCCTCGGGGTGCGGAGATGAAAGCGTATACTCGGGGTGTAACGGACGCCCCCCCCATGAGGGGCGGAGCCAGAGTCCGGGTACAGCCTAGCGGGCGTCTTGGCAGACTGGGAATGCAAGCTTGCGCTCCGAGGACGCCTACAGCCGCCCGCTGGAGCCTCCTTTGGTCGCGCAACCCCACGTGGGGCGGGGCCCAATTCAGCTTAGCCTCTCATTTAAGGTGGTCCCCACAAACTTTTACCTGGGTCCAGCGTCCCCAGCCGTACCCGGCTCGGGAAGCTTCTGGATCATTCATATCCTAGAGTACCCAGCGTCTGGGACCCTCACCATATGCTGCCACCTGAGCTCCGCCTTCCGCAATCAGGTCCACCTTAAAGCTGGCCTCGGGATCCTGGTGTTTGTATACAGGGAAAATGTGGAAGGCATTAAAGCTGCAGACACAGGTATCTGACAGCAGCCCCCACTACCCCAGAAGGCATCCTGCCTATTGTAGACCCTTACTGCCTCCGGGCCTTTGCAATGGGTACCCTTGTCCTGGCAAAGCTACCATAACCTTTCTTGATTCCTCAGAAGTCATTTCCTGAGAGTAGAGGCAATTTGGACCAAGAACATCTTCCCAGCCTTGCGCAGGCCCCAAGGAACCTGCTCACTCTGTGTTTGGTCACCCACGTCCCCCTTTCTGGACACTCAATAATTATTTGCTGAATGATCAGAGCCATCTGCCTGGGTACACAGACAAGACACAAACATACATCCCTCTGGCACAGGGCTCCTAACTATGAAGCAGCACTTCCAGAACCCTCCAGTCCCTCAGACCATGTGCAGAGGATATTAATCCCACCCAGGCCCCTGCCATCCAACACCCAGAAGTGCACCAAGCATTTTAAAGCCATCAGCTGCTTTCCTTTAGAAGCCCATCCTCACAGACAAGCACAACCCCAAGCCCCCACACAGCATGTCCCCATGGCCCTCAGATGCTAGAAGGGCAGACATCACAGACTCTAGGGGGATTTAGCTATTTTTATTTATTTTTTTAAGAAAGTGAGAGAAAAAGGATCAATTTTATTTTTTTCATCTGGCCCTTGTTTCTCCAACACTTAGTTGTATATGTGGTGCTGGGTTTTGAAACTGGTTCTTCACGCATGCCAGGCAAGTGCTCCAACCACTGAGCCACCTCTCCAGCCCCTTAGCTATTCTTTATTGACATGGTGTATAGGGTGAAGGCACCCCCCAGCCTCCAGGAAGATAAGGTAGGACTTCCAGTTCACACCTTCCCTGGGTCCTCCTTTAGTGTGACTGTCCGGTTGAAGACAAGCTGGAAGGGACAGGGAGAAGAATGACCACCAATCCAAAACCAGGCCAGGAGGCCTAGGTAGGTTTCAGCAAACACAAACCCCCAATTCCCTTCTTATCCCAGCGGATAATTCTGTGACCTTGGGTAAGGGATTAGATGGTTCTAGGCCTTGATTTCATAAGGATTATAACAACCCCTATGCCTATCTGCTACTTTGAGGAATAAAAAAGGTAGGATCCATGTAAGCTTGTGCACAGACTTAACCTCTGAGTGAATTTCTTCATCAATAGAGCATGAATATCCCTCCCCAACTCAGAAGGTGACCATTAACTAAGGCAATGTGGGCAGAATGCTTAGCACAACAAATGGCAGCCAATATCACTATTCAAGTAAGAGGCAGGTAGTTAAAGTCAAGTACCTGTCCTTTGCGGCTATCTGGATCCAAAGAGAAGTACCCAAGGCGCTCAAACTGGAACTTGTCAAAGGGTTTTGCCAGGGCCACAGAACAGTCTACTAACGCTGCTTCCACCACCTGTAGTGATGCCTACAGGCAGGGAAGTCAAGCAGCTATCCAACCAGGGAGGCCTACCACCCTCACTCCACAATCCATAAGCCTACCGGGTTCAGGTCACTTAAATATCCACCAGGCACCTCAGCAGGATCTTCAGGGTTCTTGTGCTGAAATCTGCAGAGTAAAGGTCAGACCCCTGTCTGGGCAAGCCACAGCAGGCAATGCAAATCTTGTAACTGCACCCACCCCAGCTTCTGTTCACTTACAGTCGCTCATAAAGGCGAATTTCACACATCAGAGGCTGTGACACCCAGTGAATAAAAGCTTTGGGCTTCTCTCCAGCATCAGCCCGTCTACAGGTCACCTCCAGGCTCTCCACACAGCCAGTGGGGTCCTGGAAGTCAGAAAGTTTGCAATCAGTCCTGGGAACCACCATCAGGACTACTAGCTAAACACAAATCCTAGCCCCAGCAGGCACTATGATAGGAAGGCTGCAGCTGCCCTCACCTTGACAACATGTTGCAGCTCGATGACGTAGCCTGTATGTCTCAGGCCCACAGGCTGGCCCCAAGCCAGGCGCTTATAGCCTGGCTCTGGCTCCTAGAGGTAGGAAGTGGGGTAAACAATAGGTTTGCAAGAGTCCAACAAGCATGAGGCCTCTCCTCCTATCACATGTCTAGCAGGGATTGGTTTAACTGAAGTAGGAAATAGGGGAACTGACAAAAGGGTTAAAGAGATGAAAGGACTCCAGGGCAAGACATAGCAACTGGACAACCCTCCACCACCCACCCCCATTTAGTTCCCTCTATCCACTATTTACCTCCTTGAAGTCACTCCTCTCAATGAAGACAGTGGGTGCAAAAGGAACGTGATGAAAGCCCTTAGTCTCATCAGCTGGGAAGTTGGGCACCCGGATGTCCAAGGGCTATAGCAGAAGACAGGTATCTGAATCACACCAGGCAATAGGACCCCCATACCTAGGTACATACCCACCCACCCATATCTACACACATAAAATGTTCAGGCAGGCCCACCTTGGAAGCAGGAAAATTGGTGATAACAACCCGTAGTGACTCCAGCACCGCCATGGCCCGTGGGGCAGTATCATTAAGCACATCACGTACACAGGCTTCAAGAAGATGCGGCTCCATTGTGGTCTGTGCCACTGTCACCCCCACCTGGCAAAAGAGTTCATCAATTACAGCCATAACCACAAACTGCCATACTAAGCCTTTATCTGCCCACCCAGCCCACTGGGCTATACCCGAGCACAGAAGTTGTTGATGGCCTCAGGCGGAAAGCCCCGCCGTTGTAGGGCAGTAAGTGTGAAGAGTCGTGGGTCATCCCAGTCCCTGTGGATAAGGAGGTGGTGAGATGGCCACTGGAAGCACAAACCACTAGTACCACCCTTTGATGATCCAAAAAGCCACACGTACCGCACAGCACCAGCTGCTACAAGCTGGAGGATCTTCCTCTTAGAGACAACAGCATAGTGCAGATTGAGACGACCATACTCCCACTGCACAGGGCAATAGACGTCCAGTGCATTGCACAGCCAGAAGTAAGAAGAACGTCTAGGATGGAAGAGTAAGGTTGGAAATAGGCACCTTTGGGACCAGGGAGAAACCACAAGGGCTGCTAGAATCCCATTGGCCCCACCCACCCCTGGCCCCAGTTCCCTCACCGGGCCTGGAATTCCTTGGTGCAGAGTGAGTGGGTAATATGCTCGATGGAGTCACAGAGGCAGTGTGTGTAGTCATAGGTAGGGTAGATGCACCTGTGGGGCATAGGCAGTGGGCCCCACCATCTAGTCCCTCTGCCCTATCCCATGGCTCATGGCCCATTGCCCTGCTCCACAGCCCTATTATACCATCTCATGCGCACACCCACCATTTGTCCCCCGTACGGTGGTGTGGTGTGTATTTGACTCGATAGGCCACAGGGTCCATCTTGCCATCCTCCATCACCAACTTCATCCGCAGTGTGGCCTCACCTTCCGAAAACTTGCCCTTGCGCATCGCCTGAGAGAAGCAAGGGCTCAGGCTGCCTTTAAGTCCAGGGACATCTCATCCTCAGCATCTTGACCCACCCAAACCAAGCTGCCCTTTCAGAAGCCCACCTCAAAGAGTAGTAGTGACTCCTCCACAGGACGGTCCCTCCAGGGTGAGGGCAGAGGGTTGTGGCCTTTGAGCTCTTCTCCTCGCTGATGGCACACGTAAGCCTGACCTCTGTGGGGAAGGGGTTTGAGTACCCAACAGGCCCATAACTCAGTCAGCCTATGTGGCTCTACATTATGGCCCTGGCCTCACCTGTGGATGAGCTCCACAGCCCAGGCAAAGAGCTGGTCAAAATAGTCAGACGCATATGTCACCTTGTAAGGTGTGTAACCTGGGGCAGTATGAGATACAATACAAGCAGTCAGCAAGAAACACCTAATGGCAGGCCATGGCCCAAGAAGAGCCCCACTGACAACCAGCCCTGCCCAGGTCTCACCCAGTCCATACCCAACCAGGACACCATGTCATAGATAGCAGTGAAGAACTTTGCTTCCTCTTTCTCAGGATTGGTGTCATCAAAGCGCAGAAAACAGATACCATTGTTGGCCTAAGAGAGTCAGAATATCTGTAAGCTCTCGCATATCCATCAACCCCACATAAAACTCAAAGGTCCTTAGGGCTGGAGCGGTGGCTTGGCGGTTACAGCGCATGCCTGGCATGCACGAGTACACAGTTCAAACCCCAGCACCCACATACACAGCTAAGTGTTGGAGCAACAAAAGCCATGTGAAAAACTCAATAAAAATTAATTCCCTCTGTCTCTCTCTCTCCTCACACTGTCCTTCTCTCCTTAAAAAAAACAAAAACAAAAAAAAACTCAAGGGTCCTGAGTGTCTGGATCATAAGATTAAGAGATTCTCAGAGCTCTCTCATATCAGACTTAAAAATGCCTACAACAACTTTTCTCATTTTCCTGTATCTAAAATCCCCAGAAAAGCATCTCTTATACTAACTTGGGACAGAAAATATAGTTTCTTCAGATTTTTCCCCCAATATGCCAAATAGGTTCCTAAGTATCTGACAATCGTGGTTCCCCCATGGCCTCTGCCCCCAAGCACGGTATTGAGAACAGAAGGTAAGACAGGATCACCTTTCTGGTATCAGTCATGGGAGGAGTCAGAGGTTATCTTGATTGCCAGAGCACTAGACACATGCTCACCTTGGCATAGCCAAAGTTGAAATTGATGGCTTTGGCATGTCCAATGTGCAGGATTCCATTGGGTTCTGGTGGGAACCGGGTACGTACCTGAGATACAGGGAATGGGAACAGAAGAATGAAGTCAAAGCTCAGACCACCCTAAAGAAACATATGCCCTTTTCCACAGTAATGGATGAGATGAGGTAATTCGGAAGCAGCCCAGGCATCTAAGGAGGTTTTTTTGTTTTTATATGTATACATATATATATATTTTTTTAATTAGTGCATTATAGTTTTACAAGTCAGCAATACAATTTGTTCACTATCCCCCCAACACACACCCTCCAAGGAGGTTCTTGATGGCACTAGTTTGCCTGGCCATATTCCTACACACCTGCCCCCCAGTGATCTCCAGGTGCTGCTTCAGTAGATCCATAGTATATGGAGTGGTCACATAGCCTGGGGTCTTGTAGTTTTCACCTGCCAAGACCAGAACAAACCTGAGGACCAAGCTGTGGCCCAAGAATCCTGACCCCATGGGCCTGGCTGCAGGGGTTATTACCAAGAATCAGCTTCCCAACACACACTCCAGGGTTTCAACATACCCACTTACCAGGTTTGTGGAACTTAAGGGACTCCCCCCGGAGCTGTTCCATCAGAGACAAGGTCTGGCCAGCAGCCTCACCTGCAGAGAAGAAACTAAGAAAAACTTATCCTCTGGATGTAATTACTATTTTCAGCTCCAGGAGGTACGTATCACTACTACCCATATGCTGCAACCATAACAGATCTGAGCAAGACCTTCTTCCTCAATTGCAGAGATAAGAGACTTCCAACATCAGTCTCTGGGCAAAGGAAACAATGGGAACACCAGGAATCTTGAGGAAGAAGTCAAAGGCCTGAGGAGCCTGGGCTGTAAGGACCTGTCAGAGGAAAGGGAGATGCATGTGATAAGAGTCTCAAGCCTCTCACCATTCTCCACCACATCTTTTGCTGTTTTCTGGTCTGTTTCTTCCATACGAGTCTTTGGCACCTGAGAGAAAGGCCAAAATTGGATCAGAATCTCTCCTGAACAGAGTCTAGTAATCAGACACTCCTTCAGCCTGAAGTCTCACCCTATCTCACTTCAGCCCCAGGAACTCTGGGCCATGCCCAGACTCACCTTGGGCTTCTTCTCCAGGTCAGCTTCCATCTTGGGACCCAGAAGGTGGAGGACCTGAGCAGGGATCAGAGTCAGGCAGGAAAAGGAATATCCTCTTTCAAGGATCATCTGAATACCTCTACCTACCCACTCAAGGATTTTCTGGTCTTTCTACCAGCACTGCCTGAAAGAATGTGGCTACCTAGCAAATCCCAACTCATCTCTCCATGTAGTTCTGCTGGCCTCAAATGCTTTCTCCTTCCTGAGGGTCCAAAGAAAGCCCACAGAACACTGGCTACTGTTTACAGAGAAGAATTGTGGGCCCAGCATCAAGACAAGCAATCTACCTTAGCCATCTCCTCTTGGGATTCTATGCTAGCGTCCTGAAATGAAGGACATATCACCCATGTTTAGGGTAAATGTTTAGGGTAAATGAGGTGCAGAAAGTGGTTCACCCCAAATTAGAATCAGCCCAGAGGCCCAAGTCAAGTGCTACCCCCTCCACACTGGGATCCACTATCTGTTATCAGAATAAGGAGGGGGTCTCCTCCCCACTTTTATCCCTCAGTGGATTTCAGGCCATGCCATGCCAGGGACTTTGCCAGTTTCAGCTCAGGAAGTCACCCACCTGCATGTCCACTTCGTGCTTGATCATTCTGCCATCTGCCCACTTAAGCGCAGCCCGAGCCTCTCCTAGAAATATAAGGCACAAGAAGCTGCAGGAAGGTAAAAGAGATACTCCTTTCCCTCCTCCCCAAGGAAAGTTTCTAGTTGACAAGAAGAACCAGAACCTGGGCCCAGCCAGAACTTTTAAGGTACTCCTACTCCCCTTGCCCCTATTCATGCCCAGAGAGAACATTAACTCTCCACACCAGGCTCTGCTTACCCATCAGCAACCCCATGTTGAAACGGTAACGCTCCACTAGGATCTGGGCCTGGTGCCTATTTATAGTGGCCTCCACCTGAAGAAAGTCAAACCATATGGTTCAGGAAAACCCATTCAGACACATTCTAGAGACCAACACTCTCATCCTAGGTCTTCCTGGATAGAGAAGCTGAGCCACTTCTTTCTAGGGCCAGGACTGGGAAAGCAGCTGATGCCCAGGGAAAGACTTACAGCCTCCTCAATCTGCTCTGGGGTAACCACGACACCCACACCACATTCCTGCTCAAAGTCCACAGTGTCAATAGGGTCCAGGGGGTGACTCCGCACATATTCAAGGGCAGCTGAGAAAGGAGAAACAATGAGTGGGTAGCATCTCAAGCTCCAAGAAGTGAGTAGACAAGGCTCTAATCCCAAGAAAGCTAGTACAGATTGGCCTCCTGAGAGGTTAAGTAAGCCCTGGCACCATCCTAGAAGTCCAAAGGCCTCAGGGAAGAAGCATATGTTCTGAAGAAGTCTCATCATCATGACAGTTCCCCCCTTAAAACTCACCAGAGGTCACCCCCTCTCCATGTGCAATGCCTGTGCAGAAAAAAACTTAGGAGGTGATCAAGAAGGATCACAAATATGAGGCCAGCCTGGGCAATTTAGCCAAACCCTGACTCAAAATAATAAAAAGGGTTAGGGATATAGCTCAGTGGTAGCGTGCTCCAGGGTTCAATCCCAGTGTCAAGAAATGAACAACAGGGGCTGGAGCGGTGGCTCAGCGGTTTCCACTCTTGCCTGGCAAGCGCGAGGACGGGGTTCAAACCCCAGCACCACGTACACAACTAAGTGTTAGAGCAACTAAGGCCATGTGAAAAACTAAATAAAGTTATTTCTCCCTTTCTCTGTCTCTCTCTCACTGTCCCTCTCTCTTTAAAAAAGAAAAAAAAAGAAATGAACAACAAAACCAGAAAGAAATTGGGAAATCAGGCAAAGAGGGCAGATAGGGGTCTTGGCAAATAGGGAGGGACTGGAGGTGCACCTAGTATTACAGGGAAGGGACTCACCGCTCAGCTGAAGCTCAGTGTGTATCTTCTTACTGGCTATGTAACTCACAAGGAAAGAGAGACGCTTGGTATCCCGGAGTCGTGAGGCTAAACCATAGAGAAGGGTCCCAGTAGCCTTGTCGATGGTAGAGCCCAGAGTCTGCTGAGCCTGGGATCAGGGGAAAGCCCCACACACCCAATGAGAAAGGCAACAGCAGGACAAGAGGCACAGGTTGGGATCTGTGCCGGGCCCCACGCTGTTTTGGGCCAGCACCCCGGCCACGAGCAGGGGGGCACTCACCTGGGTCGCCGCCTCGCGCAGCTGCGTGCTCAAAGCCGCGTTCTTAAGCGTTTCACGGGCCTTGTGCTCGCTCAGGCCGAGGCCGGTGAAAAGAGCCAGAGAGTCCGGAGTCGCCATCGCTGGAACACCGGAAACCAAAAGAAACTTTAGGCCGAATCTGCACGTCGGCATTAGCCTACTAACCAATAAGAGAACGAAACTATGAGGAAAGCCAATGGTGTTCTTTCTCGGTGAAAGGGGGCGGAACCCTCCAGGTGGTCGACGCCATTTAAGTGACCCGAAGCAGATGAACCAGATTTTCCGGCCGGTCGGCTTCTGTGTTTTTGGTCCAGGCCTGCTGAAGGGGTGCCGTTAGCAGAACTTTTAGCTATGCTTCTGGGCCAGAGGAGAAAGTGTTGAGCTTGGAGGAAGGAGGAAGGTGCGGTCGTGACCTTTTGTTGTCCTTTATTTTCCAACTCGGGGAGTCAATCCCTATATTGTTCTCCCGGAGCAAATGTGAGTTCCTGTCGCGTTTTTTACGTCACGACTTTCAGGTTGTCATGGAAGCATTTGAGCAAAATGAAGCCCAGGAAATCTCAAATCCAGACTCGAACAGAATGTCCAGAACAGCCTATGGAGGGTCCACATAAACCTGTCACTTATGTGCCCACCAGAACACACTAGGTCAGGAGAGGAAAAGGGTTTAGTTCAGAAGGACTTTAGAGAAGTTCTGTGAGGATGTATTTTAAAATTTTCTGACACACTGTTGCCAGAGCATGCAAATGTCAAAAAACCACAAGCTAATTAAGACTAAACTGCTTCTTCATGCCCTTGAGGTTGGGACAGGTGGGACAGAGGAGATGGAATACTTAAGCCTTTTGTGCGTGTGGTTTTGAGACAGTTTAGGAGAGAGAGTATAATAACTAGGTAGTAAGGACCATGGTCCCCATTCAACCACACGTAAAAGCTAGCGGGTAGAGATGTGCTTAGGGCCTTCAGATGCAAATGATCTTGAGACTCACCTGTGGGAGCAACTCCTCTGGCCCAGAGGGGAGAAAACTGAGAAGTGGGGGTAGACACGGTTGGGAACTAGGAATGAATTGCTCCCTGTTTTGCATAGATTTTAACCAATGATTTTGATGCTTCGTTTCAGTGCCCCCCCCTTTTTTAAGAGAGAGGAACAGTGAGAAAGAATCAAATTTATTTAGTTTTTCATGTGGACTTAAGTGTTCCGAGACTTCCTTGCGTACTTGGTGCTGTCACAGAAAAGCATGGAGCTGAAACTCCAAACCTCGGTTCTTGTGTTCCCACGAAATAAGATTTAAAGTCAGACAGAAAAAGCCATGCAAGAGAATTTTATTATAAGTAAAGAGGGGTGGAAGTAAAGTAAAAGCAGAGTGAGGCTTGAGCAGAGAGCATTTTCAAGAGAGAGAGTGGGCCATCTCTGAGCAGAGAACAACAAAGGAGACAATGCTGTCTCCAAATTTATTACTGTTTGATGGTTGATTTGAAAATTGGGGTCCTCCTTCAGCAACATTTGCCAATCAGGTGTTAAACTCCTCCTTCACAGTGGAGTTTTTGACCTTGGTTGGTCCTCTCTGGAACTGCCATGGTGGCCATCCTATTTAGGGAAGTTTCATCTACAAGTCAACCCCATGTGGCATTGGGGTCAATAGCGGTCAAAAGTTACCTCAGTGTGCCTGTGCTATTAAAGAATACCCCTTCTGGGGCTGGAGCGGTGGCTCAGCGGTTATGGCGCTTGCCTGGCATGCGCAAGTACATGGGTTCAAACCCCAGCGACCCACGTACACAACTAAGTGTCAGAGCAACGAAAGCCATGTGAAAAACTCAATAAAAACTGATTCTGTCTGTCTCTCTCTCTCTCTCTCTCTCTCTCTCTCTCTCTCTGTCCTTCTCTCTTTAAAAAAAAAAAAGAATACCCCTTCTGAACTAGTAGGAGACACCTAGCGCCAGGAGCTTTTAGGTTCATCTCAACTTTTATAGGTCCTGTGAGGAGATAGTCCCATAGATCTTTTGTTCTTGAGGCATTCTCCCTCTTTTGCTTTTGTTTATCCTCAACATTTGTGTACTTATGTTTTTCCACAGCTTTTCTGCCTTGGCATTAGCTTAAAGCAAACTTAAAGATTAAACCTGTGGCCTTGTCAAGCATTTCACTGCTCATTGATAGCTACTAGCTACTACCTAACAGTGCTGGAGTTTGAATTCACATACTTCCACATGCCAGGTACTCCAGCCCCTCAATGCCTGTTTTACATAGTTTAGCCAATGATGTTGGTGTTTTTCACGAGTCTTAACCAAGGCTCACACCCCAAACCAATTATAATCCCTGACCAAACATGCATCAGAAGGTGTCCTGCTTCCAGGTACCCCTCCACCTTGCGGAGTCTCTGCTCTTCTTCCTTAAATAAATCCTACTCCTTTACTCTTCTCTTCCGTGGTTGTCCGTAGATTTTATTCTTCAAATTAGTGAGACAAGAACCCAGAAGATTGGTGTGAGTTCCCGAGGTGAATTTCCACAGCAAGACCTGCAACATACCACTCAACAGTAACAGGGAAAAACCCAGCTCTTAGCTGGGTAACTGCTAACACTCTTTTGGCTCCAGAAACCTGCAGCCAGACCAAATTCCCAGGTTTTTTTTTTTGTTTGTTTGTTTGTTTTAGGGCTGAGGACCCAAGCTCGGGGCCTTGCACATGCTAGGCAAGCGCTCTGCCACTGAGCTAAATCCCCAACCCCCCACATTCCCAGTTTTAACTGGGAATACCTGCAAACACTAGAAACAGGCTATTTTGACTGCTGGAACCTGAAGTTGGCCCAAACACCATTCATCAGAGGGAGCAGAGAATCTGGCCTCATCTCAAAAACCCCACGTCAGTTTCCCACTGTTCTTTCAGGACCTTCCGGCTGAAGTAGAACATATAAACTTTGTTCTTCCTGTAGAAGATGGAAGAACTAGTTGCTGGTGGGTATAAGGAAACCACAGTTTGGGGAATAGAGCTTTTGGAGGCTTTGGTGTCACTCAGGCTGTATCTTCAAGGATTGGGCAGGTTCCTGACTAGGCTGTAACCACATCCTGTGACCTGCTTTGTGTCCACATCAATGATCAGTTAGTTCCACGTGTGAGTTTGCATCTGAGTCCTGCATAATAACCACAGACCAGGTTCTGTCCAGGGCCAGGTTTAGCTGCATCAATACCCAAATCCAATCCTATGTCCTAAGGCTTCTTACCTCTCATGGTCCCATGGCCCATGTGATGCCTAGCCCTAGTGTGCATGCACTGCACAATGAAAGATCAGGTGCAGAAGTTAAGTAGGGGACGCAGTGCAAGTGGTGCTATAAAGAAATAGTAAGGGTTGGAGTGGTGGCTCAGCAGTTAACGGTGCATGCAGGATGCGGATTCAAACCCCAGCACTGAGTATGCAACAAAGTGTCAAAGCAATGAAAGTCACATGAAAAACTAAATAAAAATTAGTTCTCTCTCCCTCTCTCTCTCTGTCCCCCTCTATCTGAAAAAAAAAAAGTACTGAGAAGTGGGGCATGGTGACACAACCCTAAAATCTCAGTGACTTGGGAGGCAGGAGGATTGCAAATTCAAGGTCTGCCTCAGCAATTTAGCAAAGCCCTAACCCCATTGAGTGGGACATCACCAGACTTGCAGGACTTGGTGATGGTGGTGATTGTGCTGCATTGAATCCTTTGGTGGCATCGGAAGAAACAGCAAAACCCTGTCTCCAACAAAAAGTTATATATATATATATATATATATATATATATATAATATTATATATTATATATTTATATAATAATATATATTATGTATATTTATATATTATGTATTTATATTTTATATTATATAATATATTTATATATAACATATTTTAATATTTTATATATTATATATAATTATATATATACATATATGTATATATATATAGCTAGGGCTGTAGCTCAGTGATGAAGTGCCCCTGGGTTCAAGTCCCAGCACCAAAAAATAAATAAAGAAGTACCACTGAGAAACAGAGCCACAGCCACACTAGCACTGTGTGTCTATGAGGACCAGCATGTCTGCAACTGCAACACAAAGGTGCCCATCATGAGCAGAACCATGCATAGTGTCTGCTAACTGCCATTGTTCTCTTGGATCCTAATGCCAACAAGAATTCAATGCAGGGGCCAGAGCAGTGGCTCAGAGGTTATGACACTTGCCTGGCATGTGCAAGGACCTGAGTTCAAACCCCAGCACCTCATACACAAAGAAGTGTCAGAGCAATAAAAGCCAGATGAAATATTGAAGTTGATTCTCTCTTCCTCCCTCCCTCTCTCTCTTTCTCTCTCTCTCTCTCCCCCACTCTCCCTCTCTTTAAAATAAAAAAAAGAGGGTTAGAGTGGTGGCGCAGCAGTTATGGTGCTTGTGTGGCATATGGGAGGATATGGGTTTGAACCCCAGCACCACATACACAATGAAATGTCAGAGCAATGAAAGCCACATGAAAAACTAAAATAAAATTTATCATCACTCTCTTTCTCTCGCTCTCACAGTCCCTCTCTCTTTAAAAAATAAATAAATGAAAGAAAGATTAAAAAAAAAAAAAAGAACTCAATGCAGCACAATTGCCACTATCACCAAGTCCTGTAGATCTAGTGATGGCCCCCTCAATGAGGTCGGGATCTAAACTTCCCTGGTTTCCTCATGGTACTCTGTGGACCTTATAGTTCCATGTAACAGGATCAGATAATAGCCCCATCAGTGCCACCAAGCATGTCACAAATGGTAGTGGCAGGGAAAGAAGGATATCTAGCCAGTCCTCTGGAACCCTGATTTACAGAGAGCAGAAATGTGAAAGTTTTATGGCCGTAGTCTGGAAATTAACCTGCCTGCAGGAACCACTGGCACTGCTTCCAGAAGTCAAGAAAAAGATGACCACAGAAAAGTCAGGCAGCAGCCAGCAAGACCCACTAGAGCACAGAGTAGAGCTGAGCAGCCAAGCTAATGAATAGGTCCCTGTGGCATAGGCTGAGAGCACAGAGGCAGTAGAAGCCACAGTCCTAGTGGTCACAGCAGCCTCCTGCAGATTCTACAGAAGGGCAGAGTATTGTGGGTTCAGCATAAACAGGTTGCACACACTAAACCTTAATCCTGTTGTATCCCAGGCCTAACTAGCAAGGCCTCTAGCAGCATCACAGCTGCCAGCACCAGAACACAAGTTAGCAATTCTACCATTTCTCCAAGACCCCACACCCAGCTCATCAAGGCCATCTCCAAAGCCAGCAACCTCACATGACCCTTAAATTGTCCCCACTGAAAAAAAATCAACCTTGATCACAGGGTTAGCTTTCCCCAGGAGTTCCATCTACTGCCACACCTAACTCCAACTGAGGCCAAGGCCTGAATGCTGACCTTCAGGTGATTGGATATGGGGATTGATCTACAGGGCTACCAGGACCTCTTATTTCCTTTCCAGCTTCTGTAGATACCTGCCTCATAAGTACCTTCCTTTTTTCCTCAAACTGGAGAATGAAGGGAACAGCATTATCCAGGAAGAGGAAAGTAATTTTGTTTTGTCGTGCTGCAGACTGAATCCAGGGCCTCATGCGTGCTAAGCACTTTCCACCAGTTACATCCCAAGCCCGTTCTTCATTTCTTTTTTTCTTTTCTTTTTTAAAGAGAGAGGGACATGGGCTGGAACGGTGGTTCAGCAGTTACAGTGGTTGCCTTGCATGCGTGAGTCCAGGAGTTCGAGCCCCAGCACACCTACACAATGAAGTGTCAGCAACGGAAGCCACATGAAAAATTAAAAATTGATTCTTTCTCTTACTGTCCCTCTCTCTTTAAAAAAATAAATAGGGGCTGGAGCGGTGGCTCAGTGGTTTCAGCGCTTGCCTGGCAAGCACGAGGACCCGGGTTCAAACCCCAGCACCACGTACACAACTAAGTGTTGGAGCAACTAAGGCCATGTGAAAAACTAAATAAAGTTGTTCCTTTCTCTCACTGTCCCTCTAAAAAAAAATTTAAAAATAAAAATAAAAGGAGTGGGGAGAGGGAGAGTGGAGGGATCGATTTTATTGAGTTTTTCATATGGCTTTCATTGTTCTGACACTGTCTTGTGTATGTGGTGCTGGAGCTTGAACCTGAATCCTCACGCATGCCAGGCAAGCACTTGCAACCTCTGAGCTCCAGCCCACCCATTCTTCATTTTATTTTGAGACAGGGCCTCAATAAATTGCTCAGACTAACCTCAAATTTACAAATCCTCCAGCCTCCACCTCTTGGGATTACAGGTGTGTGCCACCACGCCTGGTTGCAAGAAGGCTTTTTACAAGATATGTAGGTGTTCAAAGCTGCAGAAGCTCTGAAGCTGGACGGGCCTGCAGACCTACTGTGGGTTGTGGGTGAATAGCTTGGAACAACTGCCAGGAACTAAGGTCTCAGGGCCTTTTTTTTTTTAAGAGGAGAGCGAGAGAGAGAGAAAAAGAATCAATTTTATTTAGCTTCTCATTGGCCCTCGTTGCTCCGAGACATCACTTTGTACGTGGTGGTGGGGTTTGAACCAGCGTCTTCACGCATGCCAGGCAAACACTGTAACCGCTGAGCCACCACTCCAACCCCTCTCAGGGCTCTTAAGGGAAGAAATAGTTTGGCAAGGTACAACACTCTCCTTCCAATAGGAAGTCAGAGAAGATTAGCTCTGGTCCCACTGAGCCACATCTCCAAAGCTTTATTATATATATATATATATATATATTTTTTTTTTTTTTTGAGAGGGATCTCACTATATTGCTTAGGGCCTAAGTTGCTGAGGCTGGCCTTGAACTTGCAATCCTCTTGCCACAGCCTACCAAATTACTGGGAATACAGGCCCGCACCACTACACCCAGCAGTGCTCTTTTCAGAACAGGATTTTCCTCATAATATTGTTTTCTTTCTGCTTCATTCTTCCCTGGAGGAATGCAAATGGTGTTCAAACTACAGCAAAGACTTGAAAATGGGAAAGATGATATCCCCCAGGACCTCTCTGCCCTACACAAAGTCCTCCAGTGTCTCAGTGTCTGCACCTTTCACACCCTGCTATTAGCTCTAGACCTTCATGGAGCACTTCTCTACCCCTTGAATGTATTGAGATTTATTTATTTATAAAGAGAAAGACTGAAAGATTGAGAATCAATTTTTCATCTGGCCTGTTTCTCTAACATTTAGTTGTGTATGTGGTACTGGGGTTTGAACCTGGGTCCTTGCACATGCTAGGCAAACGCTCCAACCCCTTAGCCACCTCTCCAGCCCCTTGATATCTCTATAGTGATGCCAATCACAGTCACCTCCATGTGGGACCCTTACCTATGGTAACACAGCAGGCAGGCTTCAGAGAGCTGATGACACAGGTTTCATGACCCACAAGGAATGAGCTATGGCTCCATCATCACCCTTCAGACTAGAACACTTTCAGGGTCTTTAATATATAGTCACACATTAACACCAAATGATGGAGAGAAGGAGGGGAGGTAGCCACAGCATGTGGTGGATCACAGTCAATAAGTCTGCTTATTTATTATTTATTTTTAAAATATATTTAAACAGCAGCAATCACTTCGAAAATGCAAAAAAAAATTACAATTTTTAGAATAAAATTATAACGTTTATAATGCAGGTCAGGAAGAATTGAAGGTACAACTGAAAATCAAATCACGCAGCACTGGAGGCAGCTGGAGAAGCCAAGGCCCACTGGGGACCAAGCTGACAAGAGGTCACAACCTGTGAGGCCCCACTCCAACATCATATCCCCCTACTCCCCACTGATGGAGCCAGTGTCCTCTAGGTTAAAGGAGAAGCGGCAAAAGATGGCCCTCTGTAAGGGATTCCCCAAATCCAGTCCCCCAACAGCCAGGGACCTGCTAATCGACCTCCTCCATGTTGCTGTAGGTGGGGGCTGGGCGGTCCACAGGGGGGGCGAAGCGTTCAGGGGCTGTCCGCGTGGGGGCCACCTCGGGGGCCTGGCCAGGGCCTAGTCCCTGCAACAGAATATGAGGATAGGGGTTGGGGGCTGCCCAGCATGCTGCCTGGCATCCCGGGGGTGCTGGCTCAAAGTCCTGGCACCCAAGGGAGGGTCCCAAGGCAGGCGCAAACAGCAGCGGCATTGAGACAGAGAGACAAGATCGGGCCTTAATAGTCGAATAGTCTCACTTTATTAACACTTTAAATACAGGAAGTGCCTTGGGCAGAGCCAAGCCCCAGGCCAAGGATCAGAGCAGTGGGAGGAATGGACAAACAGCTGGAGGGATACCCACCCTAGAATGCTCTGCCTGTGCAGGGGCAACAGACACCACCCTCTCTCACCAGATGCACACTGAGGCCCAAAGCCCAGAGCTGTTCCCCACCAAAAGCAGGCATGGCCTGGAAGGCAGGCAGGTGGGACAGCTCATTAGTAGCTGCTTGCAGGCAAGCTCATCTCCAGTGACTCTGGGATACCAGAGGATAGAACACGTTGAGCACAAGGGCCACCAAAGCTGCCACGGTGCCCAGGACAAAGTACCAAAGGCAGCCCTCATCTGGTATGGTAGGGCCACGTGGCGGGGGGCCCACCCAGTCCTGGGTACCCCAAGGACCCAAAGGCCCTGGACCCTCAGGCACCAGCTCCTCCTCAGCCTCCAGCTCCTGCCAAATCCGGGAAGCCTATGGTATGTGGAAACGGCCATCAGCACCCAGGGGTGGAAAGGACCCAGTGTCCCTGAGATCTCTGGTCAGGACAGTCCTGCCTAGGACACCTGGAGTTAAGCCCTTGCATTTCAGATCACACAGCACGGAGGTAAGCAGGTGGCTAATCTCAGGGCTGCCTAGGCCAATAGCATCAGGGTGAATCCTGACAGCCTTTTGGCCTCAAGACAGCCACATGTAGCTTCTAATGGGGATAGGTGGTGGGTTATCTGGCCAGGCCTCTCATATAATTGCCTGGCTCATGAAGGACAGGCCTACCAACCCCAGGGCAATCTCCTGGGGACTGCCCATGTCCGGACCCTGACCACTGTTTTCTGAGGAATTTCTTAACAGAGAGGGATCAAGGGAGAAGAGGGTGCAGAAAGGGGATGACAGTTCAGAAAAGTGATGTGTCTGTGCCCACCAAATGGGCCTATGCCACACACTGTCAGTAAGGGAGACAAAAGATCTGAAGGTTCAGTGGAGATAGCAAGCTGCTCACCTTAGTTGTGACCATATGGCGGGATATGGAAGAAAGCTGGGAAAGGTCAGGTATATAGTCTGTTCAAAACACAGTGCTTGGTGAGGTTTAGAGCAGTTGCTTTATCTGTGCCTTTTTTTTTTTTTTAAACATGCGGCAGTGTGTTGGTGTACATGCAATTTTGTGTCTCTAGGGCACCAGGATGCCTCTGGATATAGCTTTAATAATAGGGAACCCTGTCTGCAATTCCTATGTGTTCTAAGGGTCAAAGGGCCTATGGCTGGAAGTGAGGAAACTGTGTCCCCCAACCACCACCCCCAAACTGAGCTGGCCACTAGCCTGTAAAGCCTTTTCCCATGCCTCACCTGGCTAGCAGCAGCCTCAGCTGCAGGGCCTAGGTCTGGGTGGTGCTCAGAGTGACCTGCCCTGGGGGGCCTCTCCACAGGAGAGTTCCGCCGGCGGTAGAAGAGTACATAGGCATAACGTGTCACCACCTGGCTCTCGTCTACCGTTGTCACGGTGCTGTCATCAAACAAGCGCCAGCCTATGGCAGGGTGGGAAGAGTGTGAACACAGCTTGAACCACCACCCTTACCACCTATACTGCTGGCTCTGTGTGCCCTCACCCACGTCACTGCGCTGGCTGCTGCGATCATTGGGCAGGCGTGCACAGGCAGTGTAGTGGCCACCAATCATGCCTCCATAGTGGTTGATGACAGCATACAAGTCGTAGCTGGGCAATTGCTCTTCTTTCTGACCAATACAGAACTTGCTCAGGTCTAGATTCCTGCAGACACAATAAGGGAAGGATGAGACGGATGGTCAGTAGGTGTCTAGGATGCCCCCTGGCCCTCCTTCCCTGCCCATAGTTACCAGGGACCATCACTCACCGAACAGGGAATTCGACCAAGTCATTGATCTTGTCACGCCAGATAAAACTACGGAAGGAGAAGCGCTTGAGCTGCACAATGAGCACATTTGGCAGGCGCCACAGCAATAACTGCTTGGAAGCCTCACGGTGCTGCTTGCACTGTGGGCAGTACCTGGAACAGGACAGAAGAGGGGTTAGGACTAGCAAATTTCCCTTCTACCCTACCCCACTCCCTCCCTGTTTCCCTGTTCTCACCAGGCCTCCTCAGGTGCCAGCACCTCAGGCCTTGTGAAGAGGTTGAGGCACTGGTCCAGGGTGAAGTGGCCAGCACGGGCAGCCTCACCAGCAGAGCCTGGATCCTCAGCACATTCCAGTTCCTTGGAGTCTACCAACACAAACTCCTGCAGGCGCTCATTGTTTCGCCAGACCAGAGCTAGGCTACAGTCATCACCCAGCTCCAGTGGAGTCTCCCCTGGAAATAAACAGGGACAGGGTCAAGCTGTGGAGAGCAGCCAGTTCAATGCCCTTCCCCATGGCTTTCACCCATGGCCTCAGACACCTTTGTCCTCTAGCCGCTGCTCTCGGTTAGATGCATCAATTTTATAGATGAAGAACTGGGGTGTGTGGGCATTTATGGCTTCAATTGGGTGTTGATATCCAGGCACAGCAGCTATGATGGAAGATCACAGTCAGAGCTCCCTTGCCCACCAGGCTCTAAACAATCTTCCCCCAACCTTTCATCTCAACCCTTGGAAACTTTCACTGGATCTTACCTTCAGGCCGGGATACCCTCTCACCCGCAGGCAAGGAACTACCCTCAATAAGCCCACTAGTCAGCATCTCAGAAGAAATTCCACTGGTGCTAGGCACAGGGCACCGATCAGGAGATGTCCACACCCGGGAAACCCCTGTGTCCCCTTCAGGCACAGGGGTCACCAACTGGAGCTCAGGAGGCTGAATGGGGTCTCTCTCACTGTCCCCAGCCTCCAGGGAACTATTAGAGAGCAGTGTAGTACAACTGGGGTTCTGAGACTCCAAGGCCATGCGGCCAGGCTGGAAGGGTGGCTGGAATACACTCACGGAGTACCTGGCAATAGATAGCAAGGCAAGGAAGAGTCCTGATCAGCCCATCTGGTGCCTCCAGGCACCACTTCTCCTTACCCATCCCATCCTAGTTCAACTTCTGGGTACTTACCGGGCATAACCCTCTAGCAGCTGAGCAAGACGGGCATACGTGAGGCGTGAGGCAGGTACACTGACCAAGAAGGGGTAGCCAATGTTTTCAGGGCGGCAGAGACCCTTGTGGTCAGGCCAGTGGGTTTTCTGGCAGAGCCTAGAAGGGAGGGAAAGATAAGAATAGGGCCTTACCCCATCTCCTATGACTATATATTGGAACTAGTCTGAGGCCCTGGGAACTAGGTATGTCAGCCTTGCCTCCCTCCAGGGTCTGGTGAAATAGGGTAGTAGATGGAGCGCTTAAAACATATGTGCCTTTCTGTGGAGGAAAGGGTCAGGTTGGCAAAGTGGAAGATGCAGAGGAAGGGTGGGAGGAGACCATCGGGGTCCTCACTGGTTGCAGTAGCCCAC
Organism: Aplodontia rufa; assembly: GCA_004027875.1. Classification (NCBI taxonomy): domain Eukaryota; kingdom Metazoa; phylum Chordata; class Mammalia; order Rodentia; family Aplodontiidae; genus Aplodontia; species Aplodontia rufa. The sequence continues at coordinate 35,908 of PVKS010001714.1, forward strand.
GCGGTAGCACCGGGTACAGCGCTTCAGTTTTTCATCCTCTGACTGCTGCTTCCGCTGGCAGGCTGCACACTTGGAGATGGGGATGCTGGGCACCTGGGGGCGCTGGGAAGGGTTGCTGGTTCAGCAAGGTCAGAAATGAGTGCCCCTACCACTAGGGCCCTGTGCTACTGGGTTGGCCCCCACTCACCTGTTGAACCTCTAGCACCACTACCCGCTCCTTAGCCAACTCTGGGGATAATAGTTCAAAGCAGAGAAGCATGTCAGATGGGGACACAGTGTCCAATGAGTGGGAGGGCAGGAATATACGGTGGAAGCGATTCTTAATAACCTGAGAACAAAAAAATACAGATTCCTTGTGAGTATAAGACCTTTCCTTAGCCCTGCTCCAGAGCACAAAAACTTGGGCATGGTTTGTGAGCTGAAAGAGGTACACCAGTGTTGGCACCAGTCTCAGTGTCCAACAGCTAAAGGTGCATGAGTACCTGAAAGATAAGACCTGGGCAGGGATCAACCATAACACTTCTCCACACTGAGCACCTCTACCCTGCTATAACTAGTGAGATCCTGCTAAGACTCCAACATACCATCATTGAGAATCCACACATGAGGACCTTCCTCCCCACCCTTACCTACTTGAGATAAATGGCACCGCTGGGCTAAAGGCTAGGAACTTTTGGGGAAGGCCAGGAGAAAGCAGCTCAATAGAGAACAGCAAATGGTAGGACAGTTCTGCAACAAGTTCTTTATCTGAAGTGGGAAAGGCACCTAGGGTCTACCATTAAAAACAGCAGTAAACCTGGATGACGGCTGGGAAATAAGGGCACCTCTGTAGCATGATTCAGTGCTTGGCTTCAATAATGCCTCAAAGAAGAGCATATTGGGGCTGGAATGGTGGCTCGGTGGTTACGGTGCTTGCCTGGCATGCGCGAGTGCATGGGTTCAAACCCCAACACCCACGTACACGACTAAGTGTCAGAGCAACGAGAGCCATGTGAAAAACTCAATAAAAATTTATTCTGTCTCTCCCTCTCTCTCCCACTGTCCTTCTTTCTTTTAAAAAAAAAAGAAAAGAAAAAAAATTCTCTCACTATCCTCTCTTAAAAAAAAAAAAAAAAAAAGAGCATATCACCTATGATTGTACCATCACATGCATATTCACATATCTACGTACAGGTACTAGTGACTATACAATTACCTATGCTGTAAGTACACCTGGATGTCTACATACGTATAAGCCAGAAGAAAGACAAATTTACCTCAGCCAGACGCAAGTTCTCAGGCTTCACATGGACACTCTGAGAGAGGGAATCCAAAACTTCACTCACATTGGAGTTTTCCTTACTAACGCTCACCAGGAACTGTGGCAACAAAGGTAGAGTCAGTGGGGGAGGTGGGCCAGTTCTCAGGGATAGCAGAGAATAGGGGCTTACTCCTCACCTTGATGGGTTTGCTATGTGGCTCTCGGGCAAAATAAAAGACCGGGAGAACCTTCTGCTTTTGTGGCAAGGGCACTGGCAGATATAGGAACGGATCAAATGTGATAGAGACCTGCGGAGACACAAGTGGCACTAGGGTGGCTGAGTAGAAGATGCTGATGTTGAGAAAGCACAATCCAGGCCCTCTGATGGCTCTCAGGGCCCTCACAGCCAAACAGAAAACTCTCAGATTTAATAGTAGATGAGGCAGGAAGGCCCACTAGGAAATAACAATCCTCCTTTCTGGCAAAAATCCCCTTTTCTGGCACCTTAGCCACTTTCCTGATTTTCCTTTTATCTGCATCCCACATACTTTTACTTTTCTTTATTGTTTTCTGTGGTACTGGGGAACGAACACAGGGATACTTTACCATTGAGCTACATCTCCGGCCCTTTTTAGTTTTTATTTTGAGGCAGTTTTGCTAAATTGCCAGGGCTGACCTTGAACTTGCAATCATCCTGTCTCAGGCTCCCAAACTGCTAGGATTACAGATATGTGCCATCACACCCAATTCATGTGCCTTTCTGATCTTACCCTGCCATACCTTGCCTTTGTCACAACACACCTGAGCCCAAACATCACTTTTGCCACAGTCAACAAACCTACCCTGCCTGACTTCTTTAGCTCACAGCAGAGCTTAAAGTCTACCTGCAGCTTCCTTACCCAATTTTACCCTGTAGCACCTGAAAATGCAAATGTCTCTGAACCTAATCTGACTAGACAAACTGAGCCTAACTAGAAGGCCTCTTCCCAGGGAAGCCCATCACACCTTGGCACATACGGGGCACACCAGCTTTGATTTGTACTGGCCCTGAAATAGGTCCACAATGAAAGAATCATTCCTCATCTTGTGTCGCTGCCATGCTTCCTCAGCCACCACCTGAAGAGGAGAGTGGTAAAAACTGAGGAAAATTAGGAGCTAGGATGCCCATGAGGCATACATACCCCCTGACCTCCCCCTGCCCCCTGCACCTCATCAGGCCGCCCATCCGAGTCCACAGTCTCCGTGTAGGGCTTGTTCTGGATTCGATTCAGATCCTCATGTAGTCCATCCAACAGGAAAGCCATGAACTCCTGGGCATCATGTTGGGCATAGCCTGTGAACTGGCTTGCCTTGCTTGCCACAATGGCCTGGATGCAGGGGCCAAAGTATCAGTGTAGAACCTTAGAACCCACTACACACCCAGCTGGCTGATCCTCCCCACACTCTCCAGCCAAGAGCAAGAGTGGCAACAAATCACCTTCAACTTGGAAGGCTGAAAGGCATGGTGAGTCCCCTTCCACAGGGCCCGGAGTAGCACAGCAAAACCAATGGCCAGGCGCCCACCAGTCCCCAGTGGGTTGTTGTAGTTGATCTCTGCTTCAAAGGAGCGATCTAGGAACAGCAGCCAAGCAGAGATGTGAGGAACAAACACACTCATTCTGCCCATACCATAGGATACTGGCCTTGTCCTCACCATGGAAGAAGTCTCGAAGTTCCCGAGTGTTGGACAGAGACTGAATGACACTGTTCATGAAGCAAGTGTTGCCTAAATTGACAAGACCAGTGAATCCTGGCAGACACACCTTCTTCTCTTCCTCCTCCTCCTCCTCCACACTATCTCCACTCACTGGGCTGTGGGGCATTGGAGGCACCATACATGTGGGTTTGGGCTGCAGGAACAAAGGGGCCATGAGAGAACATGCCTGAGGATTTCTAGCCGCCATTCTTGGCCCTCCCCAACCCAGGATTCTCACCGAGGCCAGGTGTGCCTCTGGCTTTGGGGCAACATGCTCCAATGTCGTGCGGGCCACCACACTATCCAGCCCTGTGTCCTCGGATCGAGCCTTGGATTTATCCTTCTCTATAGCCCGGGCTTCCTCCTGGCCTGTCAGGGGGTGGGGTGCACCTCCCGGAGGGGTTGAATCCAGAGGGGTTGGACCTGTCGGCACGGCAACCTTTGCACCACCCACTGCACCTTAAAAAGGGGGAATGAGGGGGCTGGTGGTTAGCAGCATGTGGCAGGGGTGGGGGTTCTAGGCATGCAAGGCTGGGCAATGAAGGGAGCTACTGTGCAGACCTCGTGCAGCTGGGGCCTCCAGGCCTCCCCAGCGCTGACTCTGCCGCTTACGGAGGCAAATGTCAATGCGAGAGGCCGTGAAACAGAAGGTACAATGCTCTGGTTCAATCAGGTTCCTGCAGGAAAAGGCTGAACTCAGGGACTTAGGTGGAGGATGCGTCAGGCTAGACGGTCCATCAAGAAGGAGCCCCAGTTGGGACATGCACAGTGGTGGGGCCGGGCACCACCCACCTGAGCTTCACCTGCCAACGGAAGATGGTATGGGGCCCACAGCCAGGATGCAGCCTCAGGAAGTTTCCATCCCTGCAGATGCAGGGCAAATGGAAGGATAAAAAGGAAAGAGCATGAGATATATGGTCCCATTTGAGGCATACTGTTTATCCCAGTTCCTGCCCACTCACCAACCTGGTCTGGAAGATGAGCATGAAGTCCTGTTCACGGAAAAGTACTCGAGAGGTGTCCCTGCAGATCTCCTTCACGTATACGTGCACCACCACTAAATCCGGACCCTTCTCATAGGAGTCATTCTTGACAAATGCCAGGTTCACCATGGACTCAGGCTCTATGTTGAGACCATGGCTCAGTGCCACCCAAAACAGGTTCCAGTCTATTGCTGCTCTATTCCCTACCAGACCATGACTCTTACAACCTAACCTGCAGCTCTGCCTGCCCTTCCCCAGTCCCACCTTTACCATCCACCAAGGCTGCAGCATCTGATGCTACTGTCATCTCCTCTTTGACATGATCATCTTTCCCAGGGTCTCTGCTCTGTGCCATGGCTGAGGAGACTGAGTCATTCCTGGGAGACAGTGCCTTCTCTCCTGCCAAAAGGGCTAAATTCTTCTCTGAACTCAGGAGGCAAGTTTGGGGGTTCAGTGGTGGTACACGGAGCTGTTCTTCAGCTTTAACCTATTCATGGTGAGATTGTGGGCAAGATCAGTCCTGGCCCCCCACTCCTTACCCCCATATCCTAACACCCAAACAGGCACCTACTTCTCACCTTGGGGATTGGATCAGCCAGGAAGGGTGGGGCATCACCCTGGGGTCCAGGACCATCCCTGGACCCTTCCCCCTCTGGCCCTCTGCGAAGATGCACAGCCCTCTTGGCGCTGGGCCCTGCCTGGGCCCCGGGGCCAGCCCCTGAGCCTACCTCACCACGGCCCTGGGCCCGCTTCTGGTTCCGGGCCTCCTGCTTAGCCCGGCGGGGCTCAGGGCCTGGTTCCAGGGCAATGGGAGACAGTTCCTGCCCATTTTCCTGGCACCGCAGCCCTGGCTCCAGCTCCTGTGTCCCTAGAGGTTTCTTCTGCCAAAGATACAATAGTTAGGCTCTGTTGATACACTGGGTATCTCCACCCTACCCTTTACTGGAACTCACCAGAAGAGAGGGCCACGTGAGCAAAGGCACCTTCTTGGGCAATGCCAGCTGTAGGAAGCCACCCTTGCGGGCCTGTACTTTGGTGCAAGAACTTTCTATTTCAGCATAAAGGACACCACCCCACTGCCGACCACCTAGAAACAAAGTGGCAGCAGTGATCTGGGGTGGGGAATATCAAATAATTCAAATACAATATTGTGCTCAAGGCAGATGGACACACCTGGAAGCCGCACCACACAGTCAGTGTCTGTGAAAGCAGCATCCACCTCCTCCAGCCGCAGGGGACCTGCTCCCACACGCAGTTTGACAAATACCTCATCTGCACTCTGTCTCCAGTCGAGCAACAACTCTGTAGGGGTTATGACAAAGAAATCACAAGGAATCCACACGCTGCTGATATGGATAAGAAGGTAACAGACCCAAGCCAAATGCAACTTTTCTGGATGGGAGATAAATTCACAGTGCTCCATCTCCTCCCTTAACATTCAAAAGTCCCATTCATTACTTACCATCTTTGGTCTGCTCCTCTCGAGGAGTGGGCACTGACCCTGCAACAAAAGAAAGAACAGAGGCAATGATGAGGAGCCAGCCCCCAAGAACCTACCACATCAAAACACCATTTTCTGGATCTCAGCCAAGGACCCCTGGCTCAAACCCTGGCTTTTCTCAGGCTGGCATGGGGCCTTCTCTCAGTATCAGACCAAGACAAAGTGAGCAGCAAAAAAGTCATCTCCCATCCCCCAATCTCTATGCCCCTAAGAAAGAAGAGGCCATGAGCACTCTGGGAATGCCACTCCCACCTCTCCTAGGATCTCCATCCTTGCTCTCTTGGTTTGCCCGATCCTTCTGTTTCTTCTTACTAGTAGCCTCCTCCAGTCCTGGGGGCCCTCTCCTTGGGCCCATGGCACTGGCCCCGCCTGACATCTTGAGCCGCTTGGTTGACAGCCAGAGTGTCCCGGGGTCGGCAACAGCGTCTGGGTCAGGGCTGCGGCGCTTTCTTCCTGGCCCAGCTATTTTGGCAACTCTTTGTGGCCAAATTCTCCAGCAAGGAACCAACAGCCTGATGAAAAAAGACCAGTGAATTTTATCAGGGCCCAACAACTTGCTCATTGGCTACACCCAGGGCTCAGCAACCCAGGACAATCCTAACTCTTCAGATCCATATCTCCTCACTACCTGAAATAGCTCTGAACACTCAGGCTATTCTGAAAAGAGAATAAATAATGCAAGTAGCAACAATCACTTCTGGCCAAGCCTCCTAGATACCTGCTACAACAGACCCACTAAGTTGGAAGCCTCTTGAGAAGGTGCCAGGTCAAGGCAGTCATGGCCTGGGACCAGGATCCTCCTCTGGATAGAACCCATGGCTCCAGCCTACAGGGTTGGCTGGCACTAAGCAGGGTTCTCCCTTTTCCTTCACTCTCACTGGCTGCTTAGTCACCACCAGAGAAGTAGAAGGCGGAGGATGAAGGCATGAAAGGCGGAGACCATCAAGCAGGAGGAGGGCCAGGCTCCATGGCTGAAAACAGACCCAGCCCAGGTGCTGCCACTGCTCACAAAAGGTCCTGGTGCTAAGGTGTCCCACCTGCCTCCTGTCAGCTTGCACCTTTATTGTGAACCTGCTTCTATGTATCACTCCATCCCAAAAGGATTTCCTCTTCCCAGCTGCGGATAAGGGCTAACTCCAGTGTGAGGCATGATGAGCATCCAGCGTGAAAACTAGAAACAGACATCATCACGTTCCTTCCCAAGTCCTTTAACTCATCAGCTCTGAGACACAGAAACCTTCTAACCACTCTCTAATGGACCTGCCAGTAGATTCTGGGCAATATCTCCATCCAAAATGAAGTTCTAAAAATCATACTGAAATAAGGATGGGGAAGAACCATGAATCTTGTATCCCTGGCAGGCTCCGGACCGGCCTGAGCAGGCAGCAGAACACATATTGACCAGTCTGTTACAGTGGGGGAGGGGCTGGAGACTGGAAGAGGTAAGATACTGTTCAATGAGTCGGTAGTGGGAACGGTAGACCCGATATTTAATGATGGTACGTCTAGAGTTGAGGCGCGGGCAACCGCTGCCGCCCACTCACACCCAAGCCTCAGTCGCGTCCCTCCCTCTATGCTCCAGAACCATCAAGGCGGGAAAAGAACTGTCTAGAGGCAGAACCTGGCCTGACAAGGCTGCAGAGTTATGGACCACAGACCAAAGCCCCAGCTGGGCTGCAACCCAACTCCAATCTCCGAATTCCCGACCTCCACCACCTCCTCCAGGAAGCCGCCCTCGCTCGCCACTAGTCTTCTTTGTAAAGGGAGGCCGGCCACCGATACAGCGTAACGGCTCAGCCGGCATCAGTGGGCCCGGCACGCTGCCGGGGTCGAGATGTCTGGGTTGGCACAGCCAGTGACCTTGAACAGGCCGCCTGGGGCCCGCACAGCGGCCTCCCCGCTATGGCCAAACTGGCGAGTTGCGGAGCGCCTCACTCACCGAGAAACACCGCCACCGCCAGCCCTCTTCGGGCCCTGGCAACCCGCTCTCGATTCCGGTTCCGGCGTCAAGTCGGTTCCGGTTCCGGTGCGCCCCACCCCTGTCCCGGCGCCGCCGCCGCCGCCTTAGCGGCTTGTTTTGTTTCGACTTCTAGTTACGGCCGCAAGAGGCGGAGCGCCGAACTGGTGACGCACTTCCGGCGCGAGAGGGCACTCGGCGTCTAGCAGCTCCGGGGCGGGTCCGAACGGAAGAAAGGCTCTGGTACTTAGGCTCTACAGGAGCTCAGCTGGTGGCAGTCTTGGAGGTTGTGTGCAGACCCCGCCCGTCCCGAAACAGAGTCCAGACAACCCTAGGGTTCACACTGATTTATTGGAGCCCTGCCAGGCTGAGAGCTCTTTAATGTGCAGGCAGACAGGTGTGCGGTGCAGGGCTGAGGACTGGGGTAGGTACTAGAAGGGGTCACTGGCAAGTGTTGTAGATCTGGACTTGCAGATTGATGGCTTGAAGCACGTTGCGCATCCTGGCCTCCAGCCCATCCAGCTGGGCGGCCTTACCCTCCAGTGCACGTTCGTTCTCTTCATAGGTGCCCTCCAGTTCTAAGAGGGGCAAGTATCAACTTAGGGGTCCTTTTCCCCAGTCTCACTTCTTTGGTTCCTCCCCACCACACTCCTCACCCTGTAGCCTCTGCAGCCTGTTCTGAGCGGCCCGCAACAGGCCTCGAGCCTCATCCCGCAGTTGTTCTGCCCTGGCCTGTGCAGCCAGCACACCCTGGGCCTTGCGTTCAGCCAGTGCCTTCACAGTTTGGTATCGATCACCCACTGGGCCCTGCAGCAACTGTAAATGTAGAGGACAGCATCGAATACTAGCCCAGTGGAGGCCCAACGACCAACACTACCTTCTCCAGCTGACTGTCTCAGCCCACCTGCTCAGCCTCCCAGGCTCGGCTCTGGGCACTGCCTGCTGTTTCTTCAGCTGTAGAGGCTGCCAGGCTGTTTCCTGCCCGTTTCAGTTTCAGAGCCTCCAGGAGAGCATCCAGTTGCTGAGCCCGCTCACCTGCGGAGCTCAGTGCCTGCTCTGTACCTGCCATTCTCTCCTGTACCTGCCATGAGTAGTCCCAGGGTTAAACAGATCTATGGCACATGCCCATAACCTTGCCCCATTGATGTCCTAGGGAGACTACACCTGGTGCAAAGTGTGCTCTGTATCCCGTGTGTCAACAGCTGCTTCCTGGATGGCACCCTGAGCGGCACCCTGTGCCCGCTGGGCCTCTTCCAGTGCTGCCTGTACTGTCTGTGCCTTCTGTTTCTCACCTTCAGCCCGGCTCCTGGGGAAAAGGGGGAATCAGAGCCTGCAGGATCCAGAGTCAGGGATAGGGGCTAGGGTTGGGGTCAGACCTTGCCCACTGTGCATCCTGCAGTAGCTGCTCAGCCCGACGCACATCCCCTACAGTACGTGCCAGGATTGTGTCCACATCTGCCAGGCTTCGAACCCGCTCTGCAATTGCACCTGCCAGATGCTGGATCTGATCTGGTGAAGCTGGGATGGAGAGCTCTAATACCCGTGTAGCCACCATCTCAATGCTATCAGGATCAGCCCCCTCCTCTATGGGGACACAGATTAAGAGCTTAAGGACAGATTCTTCAGCATGAACATGGGGACATAATCTTGGTGTAGATACTGGATCACATATGTTAATAGGAGTTTGTTAATAGGCATAAGGATAACCATAGGGATGGGGACTATACAAAGGGCACAGACCCAGGGACTTGGACTGAGGGATCACATATGAGCAAGGACTCAGGAGCTAGACATGGGTTCAGACACCCATGGTCAGTGCCCACTCATTAAGAGGAACAGACCAAAGAGGGTAAGTGATGAATGGGACTTAAGCACTGAAACACAATTATAAACATAGAGCATAGACACAGGGGAGGCTCACGGCTAAGGAAGTCCTTCACATTCTGGATAAGTTCTCGAAGCTCCTGGTTGGCCTGCTCCACCTGTCCCCTGGAAGCATTAGCTTTGTCCAGGGCTTCCTGGGCCCGCTGCTGTGCCTCGCCTGCCTGCCGTCGAGTCTCAGCCACTTGGCTGAGGATGCCACCACCTTCTGCCAGTGCCCGCTGTAGCTCTGCCTGTGTGTGCCGAGCCCGGCCCAGTGCTAGGTCTGCTGTGGCTGCTGCCCCACTGCAGCCAAGGCCCCCACATCGGAGCTGCCCATCCTCATCCTGACAGCCAGCTCCCCCGCAAGGGCTGGTAGCACAAGGTGCATCCCCAGGTGCTCCACACACCTGCCAGACACAAAAGAAGTCATGGCTCTGTGAGAATATCCATACCCACCTGTCTCACCCCAGACTCTCATCTTACCAGTTCATTTATGCCTCTCAGGCTCAGGGTACCGGTGTGGTCAGAGAGTTTGCCCAGTGCTCGCTGGTTGGCCAGGTGTTTTCGGTTGAAATCTTCCCTCTGGCGACCCATCAGTACTTCTGTCCGATGCCTGGTATCTGCTGAGTTGCTCACAGGGCCAGGGACTACCAAAGTTGAGGTGTTAGCACGATGTTCTGCCTCTACAGACTGGCTGTGGGCATGGCGGATACTGTCATAGGCACCTAAGTTGAGCAAAGGCAGTCTGTCAGCTGAAGATCAACCCTGGTCCACCTGCCTAATTGGCCAACAACTTACCTAGAAAGTTTGAATGCTTGAGCAGGTCCAGATGCTGGTCAAGTTGCCGCAGTGTGAGATTAAGTGCAAGTCCATCTCTCTCTAGACCACTGAGTACATGGTTTGCATTGAAGTTGTCATCCTGCACATCTGTCAGTTCTGCCTCCAGCTGAGTTAGGTGCTCAGTGGCCTCCCCAATTTCATGCCTGCATCAGTGGGGGCATGTTTAGAGAGGTTTCAGTCTGGTGCATGGGGCTCTGCACTATCCCGCCATGTATCCTTTCACCCATACGCACCGCAGCTCCTCTACGGCCTCTATAAGCTGTGCAGTAGAGGAAGCTGAGGTGTTGCGGGCACCCACAATGGCCTGAACCATGCCCAGCTTCTCCTGCATGTGCCAGAAGCTGCTTTCAAAGGTACCCAGCACGCCAGTCTGCTGCAGTTCCTGTGCCCAGTGCTCCAGGCGCCGTGTACGGGCAGCCAAGTCCTGCACAACACGGTCCCAATCCCCAAAGCATGTATGGCAGGGGTGGCAGGCAGGAAATACACCGGAAAAGCCACGGGCACATTGGTCACAGCGCACCCCAGACACACCTGGGCGGCAGCTACAGTGACCTGTGGAGCGGTGACACTGAGGTGTGTCTATTCCACGAAGGTCACAATCACAGGCTGCAGGAAATGAAAGACCAAGAATTAAGGCCCCTGTGAGGCATCCTGGGAAGTTCCCCATCTACCCTGGTTCCCCAGCTGCCTCACCACGGCACTGCAACCCAGGGTCTCCCCAGTGGAGCTCTTGGCACTCTGAACAAGTCCGCCCACCAAAGCCAGCACGGCAATGGCACTGCCCTGTGAACTAGGGTAGAAACAGAGCAGCAGTCAGAGGCTCTACCAGAAACTAAGTCCTTGAGATGAGGCAAACAGCTGGGCCCATATACCCAGGGATCTGCAGGAAGGTTCCATACCTGATTGCATGAAGGACCTCTGGCCTGGCTTAGGTGGCAAGCACAAGGCTGGCAGCCATAGCCACTGGTGAGGTTCCAAAAGTTGGGGGCACAATGGTCACAGCTAAGGCCTTGAACATTAGGGAGGCATGGGCACTGCCCACTGCTTGTATCACAGTGGCACTGGTCAATGGATGCGCACTGCTGGGGATCTGTGCCCAAAAGGTTGCAGGTACAGCCTGTGCTAGCCAAGATGAGCACAACAGTTAAGAGGAGCCCAAATGGTGGAGCCCCACCCCAAACATTCCTTCCCATATCCATACTTACGGTGACAAGTCTGTCGAGAAGCCTGACCATGGAAGCCAGGCTTGCAGTGGGCACAATGTGGCCCCTCTGTGTGGTATAAACAGTGCAGGCATTGCCCTGTGTGGGGGTCACAGGCACCAGGGTCCATAGGGTCAATGTTCCCACTGCACTCACATGGTTGGCACCTGCCACCTGGCCTTGATGGGTCCCCAAAGTGACCAGGAGCACAAGCTTCACATCGCGGCCCTGCCCACAGTCAAAGGGAAACCATGAGTGCTCAGCTCAGCAACCACACCCTGATCTCATGCCTGCCCCCTACCCTTACCTGTGTAGCCTGGCTGGCAGTGACACACAATCTTCTGGGAGTACCCATCCTGGTGGCAAGAAGTAGCAAAGTGCCTCTGGCTCCCAGGGCCTTCAGGACAGGGACAAGGCCGGCACTGGCCCCCATATATCAGCCGTGGATCCCCATGGAAGCCAGCAATGCACCTGCAAGAAAATAAAGGAAGAGATGGGTCATCCCCAGGCAGCCTGCCTACCCACCAACCTACTCATAGCCCCTCCAGGCTCACCTTTCACAGTGCTCACCCACTGTGTGATCACGGCAGCCCAGGCAAATGCCTGTGTAGGTGTCACATTCATCAGCATGCCCATGGCAGACACATGGCCGGCAGCTTGGGAATCCCCACTGGCCACGTTGGCAGCGGTCACAACGAAGTCCAAAGGCACCAGTTCGGCAGGGACACTGCCCACTAGTCCCTTCACAGAGGCCTCTGAGTGCCCCTTCAGGGCTGCACTGGCAGGCTAGGGGCAGTTCAGAGTGTGAGCCATGGGAGATGGCCTGAGGGGAGTCTGGGTGGGGTCAGGGTGTCAGGGTGGGAAGGCCAGGGAATGAATAGAAGAGAACTGCAAGTGACCCAGGGCTAAGATTTACTATAGTGTCCAAGGAAGAGTTAGGAAGGAGGCAGAGCCAGATGGAGGAGGGAGAACAGTAATGGGAAGGAGAGAGAACAGAAGACAATAAGGGACAGGCAAGTACCTTGACAGCCCATGGGGCCAAAGCCATAGTAGCCAGTAGCACAGAGGTCACAGCGGCGTCTAACCACTCCAGGTTTGCATTGACACTGGCCACCATGAGGGTTGCACTCAGAACTCAGTGAGCCTTGAGGATCACACTGACAGGCTGTGGGGAGAGGAGTGGTACAAATCAGGCTGGATCTCTACTTCTACCCCACCAACCCATGTCACAGGTACTCACGCAGGGCACCATTGTAGATCAGGGTAGACAGGCTGATGAGGAGGGAGGCACAGGCCTCGGAGGGAGGGATCTTGCCAGGCACCAGACCTTCCTCATGGCAGCGGTAGCGTTCAAAGGTGGCACGGCGCTCCAGTGCAGTGGCATCACCCCCACTGAACATTTCTAGCACCAGAACCCGGGGCACCAGCACCAGCTGAAGAGATGATCAAGGAAGAGTGTAACTCATCTCAGGGACCAAACTGGAACTTCCAGAGCACTTGCCTTAGCATTGCCATAGGCTTGTCAGCCCTGGTGCAACCATAGACTTGTATCTTCTGTCACAGATCTCTTTTCCACCACCACCACTACAAACCCTATCCCATAGACCCTGCCATCTTGGTTGGTATGGACAAGAGTTCACCGAGTCAATGAGCAGGCCAGGTCTAGAGTAGGAGGTCTCAGGCTGGGCACTTCCTCCTGTTCGCAACAGCTTCAGATGCAGTTTGTAGGTAGTGCTAGGCTCAAGGCAAACAGGTCTAGGAAGCACCAGGTACCTGGATGGAAGCAGGTATAGGATAGGGGGTCATCCTTGGTCCCTCTACCCTGTGCCTCCTACACCCCACTTGCAGCAACTAAACCACTGGCCAAGGCAGAGACTGCCAAGGCAGGGTCAGGCTGGGTTGGGCTGGGCTGGGCCAGGCTAATAAACAGCTACTAGACACCTCACAGAGATCTGTACCAAAGATTCCCATACACAAGGCCTGGAATCATTCACCTGGGCAGACCAGATCATTGTAAATACTCAAAGCCTGGCAAACACACATTTCTCTGGCATGAAAACTAGGAAATTTTTCTTCATCAAATACTTCAAGCTTCCTCTGACCCTGACCTGCAACCTACAACATCTGCTCATCTTCACTAGGACTACATCACTTTCACTTTCGGTGTCCTAGGGTCATTCCCATCATCCCACCAATCCACACTTGCATTCTTTTATCTCTCTTTTATCACTCCTTTAATCCCTTAAGTTTTCTCCTAGCTTCCATCTCACTTTTTCTCTCCTGAAAAATAAATTCCTAAATAGAGACCACTGTAGTCAATGCCTCCTCTCTCTCTCCCTCTCTCTCTTTGGTACCAAGGATTGGACCCAGGGGTACTTATCCACTGAGCAACACCGCTTAGGGCCTTGCTAAGTTGTTGAAGCTGGCTTTGAACTTGCAATCCTCCTGCCTCAGCCTCCCAAATCACTGGGATTGCAGGTGTACACACTGCACATGGCCAATGCCTCCAATCCAGTAGGACTTCTGCCCCATCCTGTGCCAAGGTCATCGATGACCTCCACGTAACTAAAACCAGCAGCTACCTCTCTGTTCTTATCTGACTCCTGCATTCAGCAATATGCCATGAACTCACTGTGCTTTCCTCTTTAAGACATCCTTGTCTCTTAGCTTCTTGGTCTCCACCTATACTACTGGTTTTTCCCCAGCCCCATAGTTCCTCCTCCTTTACTAGCCTAAAATTAGAGTACCACAAAGCTTAGTTCTAGTCCTTCCCTTTTCTTTGGTCCTTTCATCTGGACCCACCCCTATTAATATAGTTCCAACTTTATATCTTCAATTGGCTCCTCCCAGTAATTCCAATCAGAGAAATCCAGCCACCCACCTTCAGAACTACTCCTCCCTATGTCTCCATCTCAGTAAAGAACCCCAGCCCCATCCAGATGCCCAGGCCAAAAACCAGAGTCACCTTTCCACCTTCTCTCAATTCCCTACATGTTCAAGACATCAACTACTACTACACCCTCTAGAGCCTTCCTGTTCTCACTATCTCTATTACACCTCTGACCCACTGACTATCACTTAAGCAAACTCAGTAGTCTTTAGCATATCTTCCAGCTTCCATCCTGGCTCCTTTAAGTCTATTCTCCACTCAGCCTCCCAAGTCACTGGGATTACAGGTGAGCACTACCATGCCCCAATAAGAGCCACAGTTGGCAAAATGTTTATAATGGGTACAACCAAGTTTGTTACACTATTCTCTCTACTTCTATGTACGTACAAATATTAACATGATCTAAACTGTAAAAAGAGCAGTGAACAGTGGCACATGCCTATAATCCTAGCTACTAGAGTCTGAGGCAGGATGATTGGGAGTTCAAGACCACCCTAAACAAGCAAGACCCTGTCTCAAAAAAAGGGGAGGCCTAGGGATGTAGATCAGTGATAAAACACTGAATTCAATCCCCAATATTAAAAAAAAAAAGCTCAAAAACAAGGCTTGGGATGTGGCTCAGTGGTACAATGTTTGCCTAGCGTGCATGAGACCTGGGTTGAATCCCCAGCATGCCCCACCCCCCAAAAAAAAGGAAAGTGATGAAAATGATACATGAAATAAATATAATAAAACATTAACCAGACTACTGTTCAGAGCACTCTGATGCCATCATCCCACAACCACCATGACCACCATGGGCCCTTCCTATAATGACACTAGATAATTTCCCTTTAATTCTTTTTTTTTTTTAACCATGCTAAAAAATTATTCTTTTAAATATACATTTAAATTAATATATGTATATACATGTATATATATATGTGCATTATAGTTTTACATAATGATGGTATTAGTGGCCACATATACCTAGATGCACACAAGTAAGCAATACAATTTTTCAATACCACCCCCATCACTCTACCTCCCTCCTCCCATCCCCTGATCTTTTGCCTTTCTTCTAGGTCCTATATTGTTCCTAAAAAACCCAAATACAATGACATAATTCTTATATCTGTGAAGAATATTTCTATATATATGGCTATAGTACATACAATGACATTTATAACTGCTTGGAATGTACCTTGATTTATCTCAGTTCCAACATTTCCTCTTCTCTTCCCTTCCTATCATTCCTTGTTATTCTTCAAAATATTTGACATCCCATTAATTCTTACCTTGTCCTCTGGACATTAGACCTCAGAGATCAGGCCTTGTTTTGTCTACTTTCTTTTTTTGGTACTGTCATTGAACTGAGGGGTGGTTACCACTGAGACACACTCCTGCCCCCCCTTTTTAAATTTTATTTTGAGTCAGGGTCTCACTAAGTTGCTTAGGGCCTTACTAAGTTACTGAGGCTGGCCTTGAATTTGTAATCCTCCTGCCTCAGCCTCCTGGCCACTGGGATTACAGGTGTGTGCCACTGCACCTGGCTGTTTTATCCATTTTTTTCCTATAACCAGAGCCCTGTCTAGCAAATAGCATTCAGGAGGAGGCATTTGAAGAAAGAAACAGATGAATATGAATAAGCAATGGGATCTCCTTCAGAAATCTTAGGGCTGGTCTCATAAACCTCCACCACTGCTACTATCAGTACCCTCACCTGGTGTCTGGTTGCAGAGTCCCTTGGATGCGGTCATCCTTGGGCAATACATGCCCGCACAGACTGTGAGCAGACACAGGCTCTGGACGCTGCACAGTCAGTTCTATCTCTGCCCATTGCTCAGGGACCTGGGGGAAGGGGATGATGGAAAAGATGCTCCCATACCCTGAGGTTTGGCTCTAGGTCAGCTGTCACAGGATCTGACCTGGGGCTCCAAACGCAGCAGCAAGTCATAGTCCATGGCCCTTGGTAAAGAAGTCACCAGGAACTCCAGCACCTGACCTTCCCGCAGCTGCATGAAGCCTGAGCCAGTCCAGGAAGCAGTTTCCTGGGTGGTTGCCAGACGCTCCACCACATCAAGCACCTGAGAGGTAATATAGCCAAGGATGGGTGTTTAGGTGAGGTATTGCCTCTTTTGCTATATCCAGCCCCAAACCCCATTTCTCCTGCCAAGGTCTCACCCAAGGCTTCACAGCACTCCTAACCCGCACAAGGTACCATCCACAACCTGGCCTCTCTAGCCACTCCACCCATACCCTGTGGGCCCACCAACCTGCCCTTGGGCATCCTCAGCCTCCCAAGTGAGGTGGTCCAGGAAGGGCCGGAAGTAACCAGGCTGTACTTGCTCACAGCGCCGCCCAATCATGTGTGGGCGGCAGCGGCACTGACCCGTGGCCTCATCACATCTGAGAGGTATTATGGTTATTCAAGAAGAATGCCCTCTTCTTTCCCTTCCCCCTCCCAAGCCCCCTTTACAGCACTCACTGAGGATCCAAGGCACCACCCACATCACAGTCACAGGGGCGGCAGCCAAGCAGGTCGTGGCTCAGGCCCCAGTGGCCAGGCTAGGGGAAAAGAATTGCTAGGGACCAGAAATAGGCCCTCCGCCACCCAGCAGGGAATCCAACCATACCTCTCAGACTTTGCCACCCCTTGGTGAACACATGGCCCTCAGACCACTGGGACACACCCCTGCCCTCCCAGACCTGAGGCTTCTCATCCAAGATTGAATCCTTAGCTCTCAGTATTCACTCACCAGGACATGGACACTGCCCCTCAGACACTGGAGGAAGGTATTGTTCTGGAATCCCAGAACCCCAGTCCTGTCTCCAGGACCCCAGAATCACAGCTCCCTCCAATCATACCAGGCAGCGATCGCACCGTCGTCCAGTCACCAGACGCTTGCAGAAACAGGTTCCACTACTGGAGTCACAAGGGGTGCCCCCAGATACTATGCCCCGTGTATCACACTGACAACCTGCAGGCAAGGAAGCTCATCAGCTTTTGGGGGAGCTGAAGCAGTACTCAGGTTCAGTTGAGTCACGAGTAAGAGGCCAGGGGTAAAAGGTCAGCACAGGCATTAGGGCAAGAGGCACATACGCTGGCAGCCTAGAGGGTCACTGGCACTAAGCCCAAAGAAGCCATCACGGCATTGCTGGCAGCGAGTGCCCACCACATGTTCCTTGCAGCGACACTGGCCTGAGACCAACCCCAGTGCAGGGTCATCATGAGAATCACAGCGACCACCATCTTGGGAACCCATAGGATCACAATCACAGGCTGAGAGTAAAAAAAGGTACAAGGTCACCCTAGCCCAATTAGTCCAGTGTCAGTCCTCTTCTAAGCCCCCATCCTGGGTACCTGGTCTGGTTCCACCCCAAGTCCCCCACCCCAATTCCCTGTAACCTGGACAGCAATCTGGCTTCCCAGTTCCTAACCCAGGCTCAGCTTTCCCTCCCTCATGCTCAATCCCAGTCTCACAGCGGCACACAGCTGGGTCCTGCAGATCCTTGGTTGGGTCACGATAGAAGAAGGGCCGGCAGAGCTCACAGTGGCGCCCAGCTGTGTTGTGCTGACACCCATCACATACGCCTCCACTCACATTGCCAGATGCCAGGTATACAGCCATGTCAAAGTGACAGCTATGGGTGTGCCCGTGGCACTCACACTCTGGGGGGAGGGCAAAGGCCATTTGAGGGACCAGCTCCTGAGAGTAAGGGGCAACAGGGACCCTAGATCCCTGCCACAGGCCAGAATTTGCAGGGGTGGCCTGTGGAGGTGCAAGTCCTCAACTACATCCTGAACCCCTATCCAGAGCAGATGATGGAGGAGGGTTGAGATCACCAGGGATATCAAGCATGGATACCCTTTGGTCACAACCTGGGTGGTAAGGGCTTGACCAACCAGCTCTTGGTTCTACCTAGGGCACAGCCAGACTACAGAGTTCTGGAGCCATGAGGGCTGGAGTCTCACTTACTCCTACAGGCATGACTATGGCTGTCCTCAGCCGGATGCCAGGGCAGGTCATGATAGAAATCCTGACACTGCTCACAGTTGAGGCCACGGGTGTTGTGTTTGCAGATGCAGGCCCCATGCACCTATGGAAGTGGGCAGATATTTTGTCAGCACTGTCGGGTCATGATTGCCATTTCCCCTAAACATATCCGAGGTATCTGAAGGCCCTCACCATGCCCTCGGTATGGGCTGGGGCCCCTGGGGCCGGTGCACACTGTGAGGCATGTCCATAACAGAAGCAGTTGCCACGTACAACCAGCTCATACAGGGCATAATAATACTTCTCTCGGATCTCACGCCGTGGGTCAAGCAGGTTGTCTCCCAGTGTGTGAAGCCGAGTCAGGTTCACCCGTAGGTTGGTGATCTTCAACAGGTCTAGGTAGGGGGAAAAGTTGGGGCCAACTAGCCAGGCATGCCCTTGTTGCTGCCCCATATTCACCCAGGAGTTGCAGCTTCCAAGGTCACCTTGGGAGACCTCCTGTCAACTGCTTCTGAGCTAAACTGGGCTTGGCACCTGCCCTAGAAAGCACCCAAAATAGTTACTAAGGCCCCAGATAATCCCAGACCGGACACTGGGACTGTATTAAGCTTAAAGGGTGGAACACTCACTCTGGATCCTTGAACTATAGGGATCTGGGATAGGGATGGCAGGGTCCAACACACGATAGATGACCTGGAGAGGCAGAGAGACCACACAGACACAGGACCTTGCCTGAAGCCCATTGTGCCCCCCTTCCCACCTCTAATCCGGATCATAATCCTCACCTCTCCTTCAGTGGATGGCTCAATTTCTGAGTAGCGGGACTCACAGACTACATCATCCCAGTGCCGTGGAGGGGCTAGAGGGACCCCTGGAAAGTCAGCCCCGCAGTCATAGGAGAAATATCGGTACACATGCCAGGTGTGGCCAAAGTCTGCTGAGCGCTCCACCAGCATGGCAGCAGGGCGAAATGTCTGGGTGCGAGGGGCATGGCTGATCAGCAAGCACCAGGACCCAAGCCTAGCCCAGGCTCTGGTGGTTCACAGACAAGTGGGGGTGACCATGAAAGACAGGTAATGACCAGGGAGGATAGCTATTTCTAGGGATCATGGGGCCCAGGAAGACAGCACCTGATGCAGCCTGGGACTGGGGTAGCAGAACAGTATGTGCAAAAGCCTGGAATGCACAGACACATAGGGTATGGGGGCAAAAAGGAGCATCCCATGCAGTCAGTGCATAACACATGAGCTCAGGGCTAGGTAGAGGATCAGGGGCTCTATCCAGGGCAACTGAGAGTCAAACAGAGTGATTTGGGCACCTTGAAGGTCATAATGAGGTGTGTGAAATGAAACTCAGCCTCCAGGTCCAGCTGGATGGTGACCATGGGAATACCTGGGACAGGAGTCAGAGATCAAGAACTTGAGGCTATCTACTGGGCAGCCTTGCTCACTCCAAGCCTGACCCATGACCTCACCATTCTCTGATTGCCACCAGGCTGCCTGGCGCTGTGGTGCAAAGCTGGTGACTACATTCTGGATGCGATGGCTATGTGGGTTGTCTCGAGCAGAGTAGGGGTGCCGGGAATCACACAGGAAACACTTCTTCTCATCCTGGGTTGAGTGAGGGTTAGAATCAGTTCCTCAGCCAGTGCCAGCCCCATCCTGACCCAGCCTCCCAACCAGTCCAGAGCAGCACCTGAAGGTGACTGACAATGCAGTAGGGCTGGGGACCATGCAGGCCACAGGTTGATGAGGCAGTCAGTCTGTCCGCACGGCCCACCAACAGGTCACCTGTAGCTGGGTAGCAGCTTCCTCTTGAACAGCCAGGCACATCTAGAGCTAGGGCATGGGCCACTGTGGCCACCAGCACTGAGGACAGTGGGTCAGCTATTTCTGCTCCATTCTGTAGCCCCATCCCATGTGCCCCAGAGACAGCTACCCCAGTATCCACCATCACATCCCACAACCCTTAGCCCTCACCCAACCTCCTCACCGCTTAAAAGCAGGCCCAGTCGAAGTTGCCAGGGCACAGCCTGTCCCTGCCGGCCCCTCCCTTCGTCCCCTGAGGCCCACTCCATCCTGAAGAGGAGGAAAACAAGGGAGAGGGAAGAAGAAGAATCTGGTGCCCTAACTCTGCCTTTTCCCTTCAGGATTCCATGTTGACCTTACCCGTGTGGGTCCTTGGCAGGTTTCTCTTTGGGGCCTCCGTAGATCCAGGTTCTGTCCTGAAATCCCTCCACCAGCTGTAGTCCGACGACTTTGAGCAAAGTTAGGAGGCGCGGCAGGAATGAAAGCATGGTGTGGATCCGAGGCAGGCGAACAACAAGGGACAAAAACCCCCGCCCCCGCCCCTATTCCCTCCCTTGCCTTGCCTCTGAAATGTCCTGACTCCAGGAACCAGACTCTGACCAGATTCCAAGAATCTTTATTGTCCCCTAGGCCCAAATCTATTCAAGGGCCAAGGGAAGTTAGGGGGTCTTGGTACTTTAGGCCACCACAGGAAGAGTGTGCACGATGTTGGAGGCATGGAAAAAGCAAATGAGAGGTTTCTGATCTGAAATAAACGACCAAGCGGCCTGTAGTCGCCCCTGGCTTCACCATGGAAATCACTGTCAACTCAGCTGTTTGATTCCAGAGTTCCAGCATCACTGGTGAGGTGGAAGGG
The DNA here is from genome assembly GCA_004027875.1 of Aplodontia rufa. Taxonomy (NCBI): domain Eukaryota; kingdom Metazoa; phylum Chordata; class Mammalia; order Rodentia; family Aplodontiidae; genus Aplodontia; species Aplodontia rufa. The sequence goes on from PVKS010001714.1 coordinate 56,760, forward strand.
TGCAAAAGAAGCACCAAATTCCCCCTATTCACGTCGGGGAGGCGCTTTAAGAAAACCCGAAGGACTAAACAGAACTGGGGCTGGGGGGAGATATAAGGAAGGCCACACCCTGCCTGAAGCATTGCTCCGGGGAGCTCCGCTGCCCCCAGTCACTACAGCAGATAGGCAAGAGAAGAGCTGCCTCCGCTTCCCAGCATGAAAATAGGCCCTTGGTGGCAGACCCTGGACTGGAGTAGCAGCTAGAAAATCCGGATCTTCCGGTGGCTGTTAATCCGCTCCAGGCCTTCCAGCCCTCCGGACCTCGGGGTTGGAATGCGCGCGCCCTGCAGGCGCGCGCCCCACCCAGGCCCTTGGGACTGCAGGGGGGGGGCAGGAGGGGCGGGGGGAGGGAACGGCGGGGGCGGTGGGGAGGTTGTCCTATCCACTGAGGAGTCAAAGGGTTTTTAGGGTGGCCCAGGCTTTCTTTGAGCTCCACCGCTGTGAATGGGGCAAGGCAAGAAGTACCTGAAACTGCCAACCCAGGGCAGGGGTAAACCTGTGAGTTCCTCCGGGACCCCCATTCTACTTCGCAAAGGAGCATGGGGACAGGGGCAGTTAATCTACTAGACTTTTCACCACAGTCTTCAGTCAACTTGAGGGTCATGTAGTTAAACTATGGGTTCCACTACAGTTGAACTCAGAAGTTTAGATCATTCAACCACAGTGATCTAGGGGAGTGACCCAGGGGATGCTGAAGCAGAAGGATTGCATGTTCTAGGACAGCTTCAGCAATTTAGTGAGATCTTGTCTCAAAATAAAAATTAAAAGGGGCTGATGATCCACTGGTAGTTCAGTGGTAGAGTGCTGCTGGTTTCAATCCCCAGTACAAGGGGGAAAAAAAAGCAGTTCAGATCACTCAGAGATAAAGGTCTATTAGGGTTAAGGGTACTAGACACCCTCAAGTATCTCAAGGTCAGACTACAAATGGGGGAGGCATCCTGGGATCACATAGGAGTCACTCAGAATCAGTGTGTACTCAGCAGGGTCTCTGGTTTCTCAAGGTCAAGGGATTCCTAGATCACTCTCCCTGAGTTACCCAGGTGGTCCCAGAGTCCTTGCTAGCAACCATAGATGACAGTCAGCAGGTGACATATGCATTGGCACCCAGCCATATGTGTTCAAGCAGCTCTGCTGCCTGCTGCTTTAGGTCCTGAAAGGTGGCTGCCTTCTTGTCCAATGCCTGCTGATTCTGTGCCAGGAGGCACTCCAACCCTGAGAATCAGGTCATCTGAGAGACTCTCACCCCTGGAACATAACTTCTGACCTTGACCCTATCGCCATCACAATCCTGACCCTGACCCTGACCTACTCCCTAAAATAAACCCTGACCCTAATCAACACTTAACCTCCTGTTCTGAACTTTACCACAATCCAGATCCCTATAGGAATCTACACCTCATCACAACACATCCCTGACCCTTCCACAACATTCCTGTTCTGACCCTTATCCTCCTATCTGATGCTAATCTCACCCTGTGCCTGCCCTACTATGGCTCTAGATGCTCTGTGCCTTCTTTAGCAGCTCCTGGGCTTCAGCTCAAACTTACAGCATCTGCTGTCCTGCATCTTTCACTGTGGCTACCAGGCAACATGTGTCCCCCTGCAGCTCTGTCACATCCACTTGGACCATCTGCATCTCCTAGAGCAGATCTGAACCTGAAACCCCACCCTAACCAGATCCTAATGACCCATTTATCGCAGCCCAAGTTCCTGTGGGACAAGGACTTTAGAACTGAGACCTTGCTTCAGCACAGTGTCACCCAGCCCTAGCCTAAACCCCACTTCCCACTGTTCCAGAGGGATCTCCAAGTCCCCAGTACCCACTGTTCTGAATCTCATCTTGTCCAGGACCCCAGTCCTGCCCATGACCCATGGTGCATGTTCTTTTGCCTCTGGGGCCTGTCAATGAACTCAGGGCAAAACATGTCCTGAGGGCCTCAGCTCCACTGGACAAATATTCTAGGACTGGGGCCATTTATCAACTGCTAATGCTATCTGGGCCAGACACTCTGCCATCAGGGGCAAGGATTGGAAGTCATAGAAAGGTTACCTGAAGGTAGCAACTTGGTCAAATATTCATACTGTCAGGAGACAGTGGAGATCACAGCAGTAATTGGACACGGATGCATGAGAGAAGAGGGGGACACCTCCTGTACACTAGTCTCCAGACTTTCAAGTGCCAGCCTTGTCACCCACAGCCCTTGCACTGAAGGCCCTGAATGAGTCCACACCTCAGCCAGCATCCTCTGAACATCCAACCTTTGGGCCCTGACTGTTCCCTCCCAAAAGGGCACAAGATGCTCTATTGGACATCCCTTTCCTGCCCACCAGCTGAGCTCTACCTCCAACCTCCTTGTCCTTCGCCTGGTATACTGTGCATGATGGAGAATCAGCTCTGGAAAGATCCAGGCCCACAGCATCTGGTGCAAGGAAAGCACCCCGGGTCTGACCCTGCAGGAAAGCAATGCCTGCTGCTCCATCCTGCAAGAGGGTCACAACTAGACCACACCATGACACCAGCTTCACACTTGTAACAGTTGCACCTTCATCTGTTGGGTTGGGAGTAGAGATTTTGGACCTGAATCATGATCCGTCACTCAGTGAGTCTTTATCCTGACCTTTTACTGACTCTACCTCTTGACAACTACCTAATGGCATGCAAAAAAAGCTTACAAAAACTAGTTGTTGGGGCTGGAGTAGTTGCTCCATGGTTAGAGCACTTGCCTTGCAAGTGCAAAGACCCAGGTTCGAACCCTAGCACCACATGCATACCTAAGTGTCAGAGAAGCAAAGGCCAGATGAAAAAAATAAATTGATTCTCTCTTTCAATCTTTTCTTAAAAAAAAAGAAAAAAAATTGTTGGGGCTGGAGAGGTGGGTCAGTGGTAGAACACTTGCCCAGCATGTGTGAGGACCTGGGTTCGATCCCTAGCACCACATATACAACTATGTGCCAAAAAACCAAAAATCAGGGACTGGAGCAGTGACTCAGTGGTTACTGCGCTTTCCTGGCATGCGGGTTCGAACTTCAACACCAGGTACACAAAGAAATATCAGAGCAACCAAAATCACATGAAAAACTAAATGAAAGTGATTCCCTCTTTTTTTCTCTCTCTTACTGTCCCTTTTTCTTTATAAAAAAAAAAAAGAAAAGAAAAACAAAAACCAGATGAAAACATAAAATTGACTTTCTTTTTTTTAAATGCTAAATTTTCAGTATTTTGCAAATTAGCTGTTAAATAATGTGTAGACTGAAATCAATCATAGTAGGATTGCTTACACCATTAATAAAGGCCTCAAATTAGTCCCCCTGATTCCCAGCCAGTTGTCAAACATTTACCAGCAAACTAGTGCTCCCCACTGATCCCTGGTCAGCCTTATGAAAACTCTTCATTCTGGAAAGAGTTTCCTATAAATATCTGGATGGCCACCTGTGCCCACCAGCCATGGCATGTAACAAGTAGACCTATACCCATGAGGAAGCACTGGATGATCTGCACAGTTGCTTGCAGAGGAGCCATGGCAGCCACACCCCACAACCCCTTGAACAATGCTTTGTTTGCTGTGCCTGTATTCCTTGCTGTGGCCTGGGTTTGTTGCAAGTGGTATGTGTGGGTAAAATACAATATAATGTATCTCCTACCACCTCATGTCTAAACCATGGTTTCCAGCAGCTACCCCTATAGCTTCCATACATATTCCCCATGGCTCTGTATCCATTGCTGATGCTGCTCCAAGGTTGTGACTGCTAGGTACAGGCTAGTTTTCCTACAAAAACTTGTAGAAAGCAATCACAGCCCACTGGGCAGTAAGCAAGGTCTCAGGAGAAAGGATTCTCATACCACAGAGTACAAGAACACAGGCCAACTCAAGTCCCTGGTGCTTGTATTTCCACAAATAAAATGGGAGATGTAGTGAGGAGTGCATGTCCCAGACATCCTATTGCCTTATACCCCGCCTACCTTGGATAAAGTCCTAACTAGGCAACATATTTCACAGCAATCCATATCTCGACCCACTATTTCAGCTCTGACTGTCATCTGTGAACGCAGCATCTGGACCCTATTAGCCAACTCCCTTATTTTCAAGCCCATATAACTACCTTAGTGGGCCAGCCTGTTCCCCAGAGAAATTTCTGTCTACTGCTGGGCCTATCAGACCTTCAGGTGCTATCTGGTTTTACTAGCGTAGCTATAGCCTGGACTCTGAGCATGACCTCCTGGGAAAGAAGAAAAGCTGAAGAGGCCTGGGCTTCAGCATCTAAAGGGGATTGGAAGGACGGATGAAAGAGTACTCAGGGATTCACTCCATGAGACAGCACCAATTCACCTTCCGTGGCCTCCATATACACAGTGTACCTGATCCCTTTCTCCTGCCCCAACCTAGCTCTTTCCCTTACCTGCCACCTACCTATCTGCCCACCTAATCTCACAATGGGCTCCTGTGGCCAGGTTAAGCCCTTGACATGATCTAGTTTCAGGATAAATACTTCCATGCACTCCTTCTGTCCCCCAACCCATGACTCTCTTTTGGCTACAAATTATTCTGTGGCCTATAGTTTCTAGGTCAATGTAGTCATTTCCCTCCTATGGGGGAATGGAGCATTAGCTTGGCAGAAGTACCCTTTGCTCCACGTTTCACTCAAGGAAATTCAACTGACTCCCAGAACCAAGACTAAACAGACCAACTTGTGATCCTCTGTATCCCTGACTCTGAGAAACTGGTTAGAGACTCCCTCCCTCCTAATCCCAGCTGTCCACACTATAAGTTGCTGCAGGTTCTCCATAGGAAGTGACTCCAGGAACTACTGGGCCTGCTGCAGTACCCCATCCATGGCTTGCCAAATGTCCACCCTGGTCTCCATCACCACAGCCAGGAATCCCTGGCATAGAGCAGACATCTCCTGGGCCATAGCTGCCACCTGCAGCTGGAGTACAGCCAAATATTAGTGCCAGAAAGTGAAGCAAGTAGGACAGAGCTTACAGTGAGAGTCACAGGCACATATCTGACACCCTAAACCTGAGACACTCTCTCTGCAAAGGCAGACACCTATGTGTGGTTCACAACCATATGAGATAGAACCCTGTGGGTCACAGGCACAGCCTGCAGAGGAGAGATAGGGTCAAGGCAGAGAGCAGAGGGCACTAGCCTTAGCCTTATTTTCAAGAAGCCTGATGGCAGTAGCCCTAGCCTCACCTTTTTTTTTATACTTTTTTTTTTTTAAAGAGAGAGGGACAGTGAGAGAGAGAGACAGAGAAAGGGAGAAACAACTTTATTTAGTTTTTCACATGGCCTTAGTTGTTCCAACACTTAATTGTGTATGTGGTGTTGGGGTTTGAACCCGGGTCCTCGTGCTTGCCAGGCAAGCGCTGAAACCACTGAGCCACCGCTCCAGCCCCTAGCCTTACCTTTAAGAATGGCCCTACGGGGGGCTGGAGCGGTGGTACTTGCCTTGCATGTGTGAGTACATGAGTTCAAACCACAGTAACATGTACACAACAAAGTGTCAGAGGATTGAAAGTCACATGAAAAACTAAATAAAAAAATTGCTTCTCTCTTTCTGTCTCTGTCTCTCTTTCATTGTCCTCTCTCTTAAAAAAAAAAAAAGAAAGAAAGAATGGTCCTATGTATGAGGGTGCACATCAGTCCTCACCTGCTGAGATCTGCCATGGTAACTGGCTTCCACACTGACCAGAGAGGCCACACTGGATAGCAGCCTTGTTATTTGTTTTGCTGTGCTAGGGAAGGAACCCAGGGTCTTGCACATGATAGGCAAATGCTTTGCCACTGAGCTATACCCCACGCATGTACAGCAGCCTTTAAACAGGAAAATAGCACAGAGCTCCAGGGGCTCTACAACCCAGTCAGGGGTCAACCAGGGTCAGTAAAGAGCTATCCAAAGGTCCTCTCTGGTTAATTCCCTGTCTAGACTTGAAAACTAATTCTTTACAAATATTTTCATATGTACTTCTTTAAGTGTTTTGCGGGGAACAGCAACAAATGTGCTGTGTCCTCCCTCAGGGAAACCTCACCTTCTCCCTATGTGGCCCTGCAAGACAGTCCCATCTTTCATGGTGGACTGTGTGAATACCCTTCTTACCTCTGCACTCCTGTTCTGGGTTATCCCAATATCCATCCTGACATTGGGAGCACAAATGACCCTCAAATCCTGCTCTTCAGGAGTGAATACTGACCTACTGAGACAGATTAGGAGAGATAGTGAAATGGCTAGGTAGTCAGGACAAAGGGCCCCATCTGAGAGATAGCCAGTAGAGAGAGCGATTGACAGGGCATTCTCAGGGCCTTCAAATGCAAAAAGACCATGAGGCTCACCTGTGGGAGCAGTTCCTTTGTCCCATAGGTGGGAACTAGAAAGTATTTGCCACTGTTATACATAAACTTCAACCAATGATGTTGGTGCATTTCTCAATGCCTGTTTTACATATATTTTTTTTTCAGGGCTGAGGATCGAACTTGGGGCCATGCACATGCTAGGCAAGCGCTCTGCCACTGAGCTAAATCCCCAACCCCATTTTACATAGATTTTTAACAAATGATGTTGTTGACCAGTTTCAATGTCTGTTTTACATGCATTTTAACCAATGACTTTGGTGCTTAGTTTCAATGCCTGTTTTGCATAGGTTTTGCATAGGTTTCAACCAATGATGTAGATGCATTTTTCAATGTCTGCTTTTCATGAATATTAATTATGCTCATACCCCAAATCAATATAACCCCCGAAAAAAAAATATATAACCCCCGGCCTAACCTTCACTAGACAGTGTCCTGCTTCCAGGTACCTCTCCGCCTTTCAGAGTCTCTGCTCTCCTTCTTAAATAAATCCTACTCCTTTTACTCCTCCTTCCATGGTTGTCTGTGGATTTTATTCTTCAAATTCATGAGACAAGAACCCAGAAGATTGGCACCGAATTCCCGGGGTGAAGTTCCACTATACGAAGAGCTACAACACCCAGCTTTTAGCTTGAGAGCTGCTAACACTATTTTGACCTCAGAAACCTGCTACCAGCCCAAATTCCCAGTTTTAGGTGGGAATACCTGCAAACACTATAAGCAGGATATTTTGGCTGCTGGAATCTGTAGTTGGCCCAGACTCCATTTGTCAGCGAGAGCAGAGAATCCGCCCTCATCTCAAAAATCCCTGCATCACTATTACCTGAGAAAAGAGAGCACAGACCAATCAGAAGGTGTAAAGAACCTTCTTCAGAAGAGAAAAAAACAGGAGTGCTCAGCCACAGAATACAAGCCTGCTCTTGCCCCAGGCATCACTCACTTTGGATTTGTCTTAGGACCTCTCCCCTCCTCACTTCTCTGGTACTACCCCTTGGACAAGCTCTACCTTCCCACGTTGCCAGTTCTTGCCTCACATCAGCCCACTGAGTTTTCTTATCCTAACCTGTTGCTCTGTTCCTCCATCTCCTGAGCTGCATGTCCACTGGATCTCTATGCCCTCAGTCCCATATCTCCCACTCCTCCTGAGTCTGCCTTCCATCTCACCAAGGATGCCAGAATATGATTCAGGAAGTCTTCGTCTTTCCTGCAGCCCCTTCGCTGTTCTCTGCACTTCCTGGCTGGCATGAATGGAGCAACACTTTCCACCACACCCTTCCACCATGATTTTCTGCCTCACTTTGGACCCAGAGCAATGAAGTTGAACCTCTGAAACTGTGAGCCAAAATAAACTTTTCCTCTTCTAAGTTGTTTTTGTTAGATATTTTGGTCACAGTGACAAAAAGATGACTAATAAAAGAACTCATCCCATTCTGGGCATGGTAACACATGGCTGTAATCCCAGTATCTTGGGAGGTTAGGGAAGGAGAATAACAAATTCAAAAACAGCCTCAGCAATTTAATGAGGCTCTAAGCAACTTAGCAAGACCCTGTTTCTTTCTTTTTTCTTATTTTAAGAGAGAAGGACATGGGGCTGGAGTGGTGGCTCAGCGGTTTTGGCGCTTGCCTGGCAAGCATGAGGACCTGAGTTCAAACCCCAGCACCACGTACACAACTAAGTGTTGGAGCAATGAAGGCCATGTGAAAAACTCAATAAAGTCGTTTCTCTCTCTCTTTTTTTTTTTTTAAAAAGAAGGACAGTGAGAGAGAGAGAGACAGAGAGAATCAATTTTTATTGAGTTTTTCACATGGTATTCATTGCTCAGACACTTAGTTGTGTACGTGGGTGCTGGGGTTTGAACCTGTGTACTTGTGCATGCCAGGCAAGCGCTGTAACCACCGAGCCACCACTCTAGCCCCAACAAGACCCTGTTTCTAAATAAAAAATAAAAAAGGGCTGGAGATATTGCTCAGTGGTTAAGTGCCCCTGGCTTCAGTCCCTAGTACAAAACAAAACAATACAAAACCCATCCCATTCACTTACCACTCTTCTCTTGGAAACACAAGCTTCCCAAGGCCATCCTGCATTGCCTATACCAGATCTCAATCCTAACCCTCTTCCTGTGCCTCCTTGACTCCTTCTGAGCTCACACAACCCCTGATCATCATGCTCAGTGCTTGCCATGATCCATTTACAGTGCTTTGCCCACACACGGATACATGGCTGCACATGGGATCAGGTTAATGAAGCCCCATGTCCACATTTCCCCAGGCTCTGCCAAAAGCTTACAGGTAATGTCATGCAAGAGCACAGACTCACACAGCTGTTTGCAGCTACATACGTTAGTATCAGTGGTCACATTGACACACAAGATACAAGTCACATGCGGTCATGGAAAGGCACGTTTGCTCAAACTTGGCTAATATCACAGTACAACATAGGCTCACTAATTGGGCGACACATTGGTTGCAAAATGTGTTGTGCATGACAGCCACAAGGCTCACAATCCCAGAATCCCTTGAGGTTGCATAAGAAAGTGGTGATAGCTGCAGACTGCCCAACCCTACTGGTTGCAGGGGCACTGTCTGCTATTGTGATTGCAGAAGTAGGCTTCGGCTGGAGATGGGAACCACATGGGAACAGTGCCCTGGGGTCAAAGATGCAGCCTGGGAAGAGGAAATACTTGGCAGAAACTGCAGAGGGAAACCACACCCAGTCTTTTTGGAATGTCCTCACCCACCCATTAATGCCAGCAGTCCCCTGGGCACAGGGCACTGCTGTGGAAGCCAGTTCTGCAGTTGGCACATACAGGGCCATAGCTATGGTGCAAACAGCACTGGCAGTACCCACTGAGAAGATCATAGGCAGCAGGATCATGGGGATCAACATTATCATTGCACTGGCAGGAGTCTTCTTATGGCCAAGGACACCCAAAGTAGCTGGAGGAGCAGTGGTCAAAGTGGAGGCCAGGATTGGGGTATATATGGGTTGCCTTTGGGCCAGTGGGTCACACAAACCTATAATAATTACATTATAGCCCATCTTCCTGGATGTGTTGGTCAACTTTTTGTTGTTGTGACAATACCCAATACCCAAGAAAAACCATTTAAGAAGGAAAAATTTCTTTTGGCTCATGGTTTCAATCCAAGGTTGGCTGACTCCGCTGCTGTGGGCCTGAAGTGAGGCAGAACATTATGGTGGAAGAGCATGGTAGGGCTTCATGACCAACAGGAAGGAGAAAGAGACAGAGAGAGAGAGCTGCAAATAAGATACAGTCCCAAAGTGCATACCTACAAGGACCCATTTCCTTCCTATAGCTCCTACAGTTTCCAACACCTCTCAATAGTTTACTCAGCTATGAATATAACAATGGATTAATCCATTTTTAAGTTCTAAAACCCTCATGATCCAATCACTTCCCAAAAGTTCCCCCTCCGAATAATGTTGCATTGGTGACCAAGCCTTCAACACATGAGACTCTGGGGGACATTCCAGATCCAAACCATAACTCACACTGCCTATAAATGCTCCTGCTTTGTCCTCCTTTCCCAGAACAGTAACTCTGTGAAGATATGTCCAGCCTGCAGCTTGGCAAACAGATAGTGTTAAGGTTTGGATGTGAAATATCCCCCCCAAAAGCTCATGTTAGACAATCCAGAAATAATCAGAGGTGAAATGAACAGATTATGAGTGTTGCAACATAATCAGTGATTAATCCATTTATTGTATTAATCCACTTAATGGATTAATAATTAGACTGGATTACTGTGTGGTAACTATGGTCAGGTGGGGTGTGACTAGAGGAAGGAAATAGGTTGCTGGGAGCATGCCATAGAGCATTCTATATCTTGTCCCTGGATCCTGGTGTTCTCTCTGCTTTCTGGCTGCCATGAGCTGAGAAGCTTTCTTCCATAATGTTCTGCCATATCTCAGGCTCAGAGTAAAAAAGTTAGCTGACCATGGATGAACTCTCTGAAACCAAATTAAACTTTTCACTCTCTAAGTTGTTCTTGTCAGTTATTAAAAAAAATTTTTTTAGGGGCTGGAGCGGTAACTTGGTTGTTATGGTGCTTGTCTGGCATGCGTGAGTATGTGGGTTCAAACCCCAGTACCATGTACACAACAAAGTGTTGGAGGAATAAAGTCACATGAAAAACTAAATTAAATTTTTTTGAATTTTTAAAAAAATTTTTTAAAGAAAGAGAGAGAGAGAGAGAGAGTTAATTTTTACTTTTTTCATCTGGTTTTTGCTTTTCCTCCACTTAGTTGTGTATGTGGTGCTGGGGATCACACCAAGGTCCTCATGCATGCCAGGCACACGCTCTACTGCTGCCTTTCCAGCCCCCTTGTCAGGTATTTTGTTCAAAGTAATGAAAGGCTAACACAGGTAGGATGGACAAAGATTTGTCATGTGGACCTGCTCAGATTGTGAACAAGTGACCAGGACTGTGGATTTGGCACTGCTAACCATACCTCATCTGCGTAACCACATGCACAGCAGCACAGGCAGAACATGTCCACTTGTGCTGCCCACATGGCAGGAACTCCATAAAAGAGGTCAGAGACAGGGTGCCCAAGACAAGAGGCAGGGACAGTACTACTAACCCAAGCCCAGGGTAGAGTTTCCATTGTAATCATCCAAGCACATAGGACAGCCCACTTATCACAATTTCTGCCCAACACATCCAATGAGACTGCTCACCTCTTATTGTGCTGACTCTTGTTAGCCCCATGGTAGGCCTGGCAGACATCTATAAGTGGGGGGCACAGCTCAGTATGCTTATTGCAGGTACAGAGATGGCAGTGTAGGAAGCCCCACCAATGAGGAGACAGCAGTCACAGCAGCAACCAACAAATCCTATCCAGCATATGATATGCATCACCCACTCACATGGTTATAGATAGTACTGGTGGTACCCTAGCATGGTAGTGGTACTCTGTGGGGAGTGATGAGGAAATAAAGTCATTCAGGGAAAGTAATGATTGACCCTTGACCCCATAGTCACTAGCCCCAAAGGCTCATCATTGCAGCCAGCAGGCCCAAAGCCCACCCATTCCAGGTATGCAGTTGTCACAGGTGCAACCAATGATATGGAGACAGCTGGGACACTGCCCACACAGCAAGGCATGCTCAATGTTTAGTGAATTCTGCAGGTAGTGCTCATATGTTGTCAAGAAGGGCAAGATCAGATGAACCTCATGGAGATTCTCCAATCCCTGCCATGCAGCCTGCCTGGTGGAATTCCTGAAAATGCTATGCAGCCTCAGGGTCCACAGACCTCAGCCCAGTCAACTTCTTTACACATGGCAGGTGCACAACTTAGCAGGAGTGGGGAGGGTAGCAAGCAACCAGCAGTGAGTTCAGTCCATGGGTAGCTAGGGACAATCCCTTGGGTTTGTGTAGGTGTGTTACAATAGGCCAGAGGGCACACTGAGACAAACATAGAGTGTCAGTATCCTCAATATTCTGGCCCAGTCCTCTCTTACACTGTCCTGGGAATTATACAGACTCTAAGACACTGAACCTCCAACCATGCTGACAACCCCATCTCGATTTCTCAATCTTCCTAACTTCCCTAACCTTCAGCCTCTTCCTCAAAATAATTCTCTCTGGACACTCACCCTCTCTCTTCAGCTTCAATGTCTGAGCCTTGATTTCTTCGTGCCTGTGACCCTCTTAGATACTCATAGGTAGCTAGGGGTCAGCTAGCTAGAGGGCCTGGGCAAGCTCCACCTCACCCACAGTCTGGTCAAATGTTACACAGAAGTGCCACAGACAGCTATCTATAGATGCTTGGACTTCTGTATGAAATGACTATTCGAAAAATAATTTGGATGCTGGGGAGAGTGCTTGCAAGGCCACTCTGACCCCTCAGTTCTCACCAGAATATTTAGTGAGTTGAAACAGAGGGTTTCCAATCAGTTTGATTTAATCAAACTAATTTTTCACAAAAAGGGATGCATCTGCACTTCTGAAAAACACTCCAGAAAACATGTGTGGGCCATAAAACTTGTTTTTGTGAAACTACAGGTTAATGAAAGGCAACTGTTACAGGGAGGGGGAGTAGGGACAATCTGTAGGCATCCAGGGGTGGATCTGAATGACTTGGAGGCATGACTGCTTACAGGCACAAAGTGTTCCACCAGGCTGCCATCAGATTACCTCGGTGTCTTCAGGTCATGTCCACAACACAGAAGCACCCAGACTACAGCTCATAAAAGAGGTGTCCAAGGAGATAGGGGTGGTATAGGCAGAGACTCTTTGTTGCAGAATACCTAAGCAAGCACAGGGGCAGAAAGTGGGTAAGAACTTTACATTCTTGCTACCTGACCCTGACCCCCAGGTGCTTTCTGTTCTATACCTAATATTGTAGGAGTCCCCAAAGTTAGAGTCACAAGTCTGGCTGCCTGCAGGTAGTGCTCCTGCTCAGAACTCAGGCTTTAGAAAAGAGTAGTTGGGTGTGGCCAGGGCAAGAAATCCACACAGGAATAGGATGGTTAGGGATCTCTGGAGTCATATACTGGAACTGCTGATGGAGGGATAGGAAGTGAGTACAGAACGCTTGAATGCTCCTTTGTCTGTGACTGAAAGGGAGTAAGGAGGCATCACAGAAATAGCTAAGAAGGAGAGAAGAAAAAAAGGATGGGGATGTAGCTCAGTGGTAGAGCACCCCTGGGTTCAATCTTTAGTATCATGGGATTAGGGGAGAAGAAAGGGTTGGAGTTGTTTTTGGGGGGGCTGTCTTCCTATAAATTTGCCATAGAACACCTTTAAATTCAGTGTATAGTACTGTTGTAACATGCTACATATTTAATCACTTTCCTTTTTTTCATTCCCAAAGCTCCCACCTGAGGGGCATATTCTAGTTCAGGTGTCTATGGTGGGGCTGGCCAGGTCAGTAAATGTCACCTATCTATGTACAAGGATCTGTCTACAGTCACTATTTGTCTTATTTTTTCTTTCTTTCTTTCTTTCTCTCTTTCTTTCTTCGGTACTGGGGATTGAACCCAGGAGTGCTTTACTACTGAGTATATCCACAGGGCTCAGAGGCATGAGTGTCAGAGACCTGGCCCTGTGTTTGCACTCGCAGGTTGAGGCAGTCCATTTTTTTTTAAAATAAAGACAGATGGTTAGTGAGAGAGACAGAGAAAGAGAGAAACAACTTTATTTAGTTTTTCACATGGCCTTAGTTGCTCCAACACTTAGTTGTGTATGTGGTGCTGGGGTTTGAACCCGGGTCCTCGTGCTTGCCAGGCAAGCACTGAAACAGCTGAGCCACTGCTCCAGCCCCTGAGTCAGTCCATTTTGTTTTTATTTTGAGACAAGATCTCACTAAACTGACAAGGCTGGCCTCAAACTCTGAAACTTCTGCCTCACCCTCCTGAGTCACTGAGATTACAGGTATATGCCACTGCACTCAGCTACAGTCTTTTTAGTAATGAGGACTGAATCCAGGGCTGCTTAACCACTAGGACACAGAACCACATCCTCAGCCCATTGTTTTTATATTTTATTTTGAGACAGGGTCTAAGTTGCTTCAGGCCTTGCCAAGCTGCTGAGGCTGGCTTTCAACTTGTGATCTTCCTGCCTTAGCTTCCCAAGCCTCTAGGATTATAGACACATACCACTACACCTGGCTACAGTCACTATTTCTATAGCCTTATACTTGTTAAGCTCCTACAAGCTGTCACCCAAGGTCAAATCAGAGGGTGGGTCAAGATTTGCCAAACAACTGCTCTAGTGTCATCCAGAGACAAAGTGTTTGCAGTGACATGTACAGTTAGAGGGATCACAGGTATGAGTGTCAGAGACCTGGCCCTGCGTTTGCACCTGCAGATTGAGGCATAGGGTGCTCAGATTTCTAATAGGATTGGCATTGGATAAGTGGGGCATGTGTTATCAGGTCAGGGTTTTGGGGCAGATCAAGGATGACATGGGGGTGGGGTAGAGAAACCACCCTGAGGGATGCTTATGCTGGCAACTCTTAGATTCAGTGGAGCTCATGCCACAGAGACCAGACTGGCAGGAGTCACGGACCCCAGACCTGGATTTTGCATCAATACTACTGGAGATGAGGCCACAGGTCTCATCTAAGTAGATACCACACAAACCCCCCTTCCAGGCCACCCACAGGGTTATGTCACAGGCTGGATCAGTGGTGAGCGGTTAAGGATGAAATTAGGTCTCAGGTTACCATGGAGCTGAAGAATCAGGATCAGAGTTGAGATTGGAGGTTGGAGGACTCAAGTCTGTAGTATCCTTCCTGGGGTTAAAGTGGAAGGACTGGCAGTATTCACAGTGGCATCCAGTTATACTGTGCTGACACAAATCGCACACCCTTCCACTCACATTGCCAGATGACAAAAACACAGCTCTGTCAATGTGCAACTGTAGGCCTGCCCATGCCACTCACATTCTGAAGCAGAACCCAAAAGGTAGATATAGGGTAGGCTGACCCATGGCAGGTACGGTAGGCAGAATAGGGCATGGCACCTCCCTGGGCAGGCATGGCGGTGCCTGGGTTCTGCTGCAAGCCAGGAGCAGTCCTATTGTGGGTCCTGATGGAACTCAGTAAGCACCAACTATATGGTGGTGGCAGACCCAGCAGGGGGGGGGGTTAAAAGAGTCTGCTCTAGTCCTTCAGCTTACCCACCCCACCACAAGATGCCCCTCCCATGGTCCTTACCATGTCTTCCACATGGCCCACATACAGGCCTGCACTCAGAAGTATGATCATGGTATGGCAATTGATTCTGGCCTTGAACTCATAGAGGACACAGTAATAGAAGGGGTGTCCTATGAGATCCCCTAGAGGTCTGTAACCCTTAACACAGCGTATGCAGTTTGGAGAAGTTCACACAGATGTTAGTCACATGCAGGAGTGTTGGAGACACAGAAGATCAGATATCAGGGGCCTTGGCCCTCACCCCTCCATGGCTGGAATGGAGGGGAGGGAATGGCAGGCAGTTTCTCCTCTCTTTGCATCCTTGCAGTCACCTCCTCCAGCACTCATGCTGTGTGACTCCCCTACCCCTGTTCCCCTGAGTGCACCATCCTAGGATAACTACAGCCTCCCCCCATGGTGCTATTACATGTGTGCAGAGAGGTTTATTTTTTCCAGCTCTGAAAAGCTGGACCTGCACATCCCACTACTTCCTAGACACCTTATTCTGGCACCTCCATGTATCTGAAATCCGTTTCCCCAAAATGCAATAAAGGATTCCACTCTTTAGTCCATTATCCAAACTAGAAACCTGCTTATCATCCAGTCAGAACACGTAAGTTATTAGTTGGTTTCATTATATACCCTTTCTTGCGTTCATGTTGGATCCAAGAAAAGAGATACCTTGTCTGTGTGACACCCATCAAACTACCCAGAAGATGCCTGACAGAGAGTGGGGCTCAATGAGTCCTTATTAATGGACACGTGATTGAGAGGCTGGATCCCTGGTTCCTCTTTCTGCTCTGCACCTTAAACACCAAGGTGAGACTACCTCATGTGTCTTTCCTAGACAAGTCTCCCTCCTTTCCTCTGCAGCTTACAGACCTATTTTGTGAGGGCTCAAGATAAGCAGTTAGTAATGAATGAAATGAAAGCAGGTAGGGAGTACCTAGTACATGTGTACTAGTCTTGGTTAGTTTGTCCTTTTCTGTTATCTTCCTGGACTGGCTCTGCTGATTATGGTTATATAGCTCTTTAGTCCTTTAACAAAAGACTTATTTACAAGGAAATATCTAAAGATGCCTTGGTGCCACCTAAAGGTAACTGCAGGGACAAGGGGCACTAAAAGACCAGGGGGCAAACAATGATAGGATAACAAGGGAGGGTTATGAGGGACAGTGGTAGAAACAGAGATGGGGACCACAATGGAGACAGTAACTAAGGTTTACAGTGGAGCTCCAAAAAGGGGATCGGTGAGACTGATGGAGATGGCTCTCCATTGTATTCCCTATGTTCTGGGCACAGGTATGGGAAACAGTATTTGAAGGTCAACACAGGGACAATAGTTCAGAGCTTGGAAATGACTGAGAAACTGAGCTGGCTAGTCTGCCTGCCGTGCTCTGCCAATGCAGGCCTCCACTTGCCCACAGTATCTTGCTCTGTCCTGACATTCCAATGGTACAGGATTATTTGGATCCTCCACTGGAATGGCAGGGTCTAGAACTTTGACAATTATCTAAGGAGGAAGCAAGCTTAGCAGCTGGTTTCACCCCAGACCTCCTACTTTTCAGGGTTGACCTTGCCCTGAGTAGAAGCTCAGTGTCCAGGTAGTATTGGTTCATGGACAAAGTCACTGATTTTGTGAACAGGGACAGGAGGGAATCCCATGAAAGAGGCATGAGTAATGGTGGGCAAAGCCTTGGTACATGTGTTAGGAGTGACCATGGTCCACTGAGTGCTCAAAGAACAAAGCTCCTGGGTAGAATGTCTAGGGACAGGTAGGAGCCTTTGGGTCACCAAGGACAAGCATCATTGGGGACCATCAAGTAGGGAGGTAAAGGGTCAGCTCTTGTGAAGCAAGCCTTCAGGCTGGGGCACTAGGTCATTTGAAAGTCATGATGAGATGGGTAGACACATCTTTAGGTCCAGACAGATGGTGACAATCTACACACTAGCAGCCATAAGGGCTAGTCAGTGACCAGGCCTTGACCCCAGACCTATACATACGGCCATATCAGCATGGCTGCCACCAGGCTGCCACCAGGTCTTATTGCTTCCTAGCCTCTCTGGGAGATCACAGTCTCAATGTCATGACCTCCCCTGGCCCTAAAAGGAACAGAAACAGCAATTCTGAGTTGTCAAGGGAGGGCTCAAGGAGATTGATTAGGCAGGAGCACAGTGAACTTCTCACTCTAAAACTTCACAGCACAGGATCCTCTCTCCAGCCCCCAGTAATGATACAGACCTCCCCTTCCCCGATAGGACTTAACCTGTCCAGGACACTCCAAAGGCACTGTCTCCACAACCCAAAGACAGCAGTCTCTAAAGCTCTGATCCTCTTCCCAACCTGCAAATGACTTGATAATACAGTAGAGCTTGGGGCCATGGAGACTACAGGTAGATGAAGTTTGAAGGTCTGGCTGTGACCAATGACCAGGTTGCAGTGGACAGGAAAGCACATCTGGTACCTTCTGGGCAACTTATCTAGGAGCTGGGACTTGGAGGGGTAGAATCTTCAGTACAGGTTTGATACCCCTACTTCCCCCAACCCCATCAGGAGGCCAAATTCCTCCTTCCCCTTTGGTTGACTCTCTTGCAACCAACCAATCCATCACCCACTGGTGGCAGCAGTAGAACTGGAAAAAGGGGACCCAACCTCCCTGGGAGTCCTGGGTGCTGGGAGCTACAATCAGGCCTGAGGGAGGACACAGAGTGGGTCCCAAACAGGGCTGCCCTTGAGAAGGCAGGTATGGCCCTTAGGTCATTACCTACACTCATTGTGGATGAAAGCAGAACCACAGGGGCAAGTAGCATGCAGTATTGTAGGATTACAGCAGAGCTGGGAACAAAGATGTCCTCAGAGCTTGGGGAGCCAAGGGAAGACAATACACCCAGGAAAAAATGTTAATAGCAACACCCAGAAGCAGAAGAAAGAGGGAGAAGTACACTCAGACACTACCTAGGTCCACTATTCAGGGCAACTGGCAATAGTGGAGGCACAGACAAAGCCAGAGAGAGAAAATATCTGATTCTCAAATGATGCCCTCCCCCAGCCTTGAAACACTGTCTCCAGGAACCTCTGGGCAACATGACCCCCTCTCTACTGGCCCCAGTCAATGCCATTCAGCTTGGGCAGAGATGGGAAATTCAGCTAGTTCCATTCAAGGCCCAACCCTCTCTACAAAGCAGGATGTGCCAATAATGCCTGAAAAATACAGGTCCACATTAGGGTGCATGATGAAACTGTACCTGGGAGTAAACAGAGCACTTGGAATCCAGGCAGAAAGCACTGCTGGTGAGGCGGAGGTGGAAACCCTCCTGGCTCCACTAACAAGATACCCTACACAATTAAGGAAAAAATTCTTTGATTGGTGAAGGAAGGTTCTGTGATTCTAACTCAATGTCCAGTTCTTTGCCACCAACTGGAGAAACTGAGGATAGTCAGTCTCAGCAGAGTGTGAGGCACCTTTAAACTCCTTTAACACCTAAACAAGGCCAAGGCCAGACTGCCTGCTGGACCAGTACCACAAAGTTTCCCTCCCCTGGCCTAAAATACTGCTAATTGCTAGATTCCCCAGTGAGCTGCCTAGCCCTATTACACAGGGTCTAAGAAGATAAAAACTGGGATAGCCTCAAAGTCAGGTGTTCTCATCGTGGGCCTGGCCCTGCATTCATGGAATGTATCTTATATACCCACAGAAGCCAATACTCAAGTTCCCATTCACCTTTCCAGAGGGTCCCAGGAGCTTTCCCCTTCTGCCATCTCACCCTATCACTCAAATTGATGATCTATCTGGCCCAGGCTCCTAGGACCCGCTCTGGTGGTCCTGGGACCACTTTCTCTGCTTGCCAGCAGCCACACACACAAAAAAAGACCAAAGCGGATGGGCAGGAAGGCTGGAAGATGGAAAGGTATAAAACGTGATAGATGGAACAGTGGACATACAACTTGAAGAACAAGTCACAGCGCATTGCGCCATAAGAACACCCCTCCCACCACCCACCCCGCCACAAATCCTCCAGTTTCTGAAAGGAGACTGGCAACCACTGGGGCCCTGGAGAGGTATCCAGAATCCTCAGGCAGAGTCCATAGGCATGGCACACTGTGCCACTGGCCACACAGGCAGTTGGGCTGTTTTCTCAAACATTGCTGTATGAAGGAATCAGGCTGTTGAATATGGCAGCAATGGCTGGAGCCATATTATAGGAGATAGGTTCACTCGGAGGATCTGTTGGGCCCGCTGCCGAACCTCATCATCTGAGGACTGCCTGTCTACCTTTATGGCCCGGAACTTTAGAAGCTTTGCTGTTCCAGGGCCCAGCCATGACTTCGGAGATTGTGACCCAAGCCGTGTTCTCTTCTTGGGAGGAAGGTCCTTTGCTTCCTCAGTCCTTTTCCTCTTCTGCCCCACAGTCTCAGAGTAGCTTTTCTGGCCCTTCCTTGCAGTCCGGGCCTGAACAGATCCCTTTGGCCTACCCCTGCCCTTGGACTGGGTCTGAGCCACCTTGGTCTTTGCCCGGGCCTGCACTGCCTTGGCCTTAGCCTTGACCCGTGCTGCCTTGGCTTTGGTTGCCTTAGCCTGTGTTCGAGCCATGTTGCCATGGGCACAAGTAGCTTTGGCCAGTGTTCGAGCTGCCTTGGCCTGGGCTGATTTGGTGCCCAGGGCAGAGCCCCCTTTCATTTGCAGGACACTGAAAGAACCAGTGCTTCTATGGGTCTTTCTCTGGAGCCCAGTGCCTCGTTGCGGTCCAGCCCCAGAACCTTTGCAAGTTAGATACTTGGGGCCCTTCTTTGTGGTTTTTCTGAGAGCTTTGTGCTGGGAATTCCCTGGACCCTTCCCTGAACCTTTCCGAAGTTTCAAGGGAGAGTCTGCAAGTGAAAGTTTTAGGGATTGTGCCTCGTGCTTAGAACCTAAGCAAGGCACAGGAGTCTTGAGTGGAACCAGAGCCTCAAGGACAACAGAAAGCCGCATGGCAGGGTAGACACCTGGATAGAGGTGGGCAGGGAAGCCCACTGTTGCACCCTTGGCGTGGCTGGCACTTGACTGCTTCAGGGAGCTCAGCAGCAGGTTGGTGGTAGCATGTTTGGCGATGGCTGGTGTGGACCCTTTGGCCAGCTTGCCAGACAGTGGCATGGGGAGCAGTGTGGCCCTGCCTGCAGGCAGTTGCATAGCAGTTCGGGGAGCACTGGCTGGAGGTGATGTAGCAGCTGGGATAGGGGCACGAGCTTGTAGTTTCGTCTGGCTTGGAGGGTTGGCTGTACATGAACTATACCCATAGACATCACCACTGCGCAGAATGGTAGGTTGGAAGCCATCATCTCGCAGGCCCTGTAGGAAGGCCACAAGCTGGGCTTCTGTGGCATTAAGATCCTGGCTCATAGGGTTAAAGACAAGCAGCGCCTCTTCCAGGGCCTTCTTCCCTGCTGTGGAGATGCGAGACCAGGAGTGCACAGCTTTTTCCTCCACATGCTGCACCACCACACTCATGGCATTAGGCACTGCAGATCTGCCTAGGTATCCGCAAACCAGCACTTGGCACCTCCAAGGCAAGAAGAAAAGAATCAATAAGAATGGCACCAAGATATGGAACCAAAGCAGGTAGACAGGTCTATCAGAGTCCCCACTCTCCACATTCCTGAAGGAACTAGCCAGAGTGTCACTCCTGGGAGGAAACCCTGGTCTCATGACCCTCTACCATTTTGGAGTGGGTAAGGATCAGCCATTTTTATACATCCTCAGAAGAACCTTAGTCACCCAACCTGCTATTGAGTTCTGGGAAAGATTTAATTCTAATTCATTTCTACATTTTTCCTTTTAATTTATTTATTTTTCAGTCAGGCTCTCCCTGTTGCTCCTGCACTGAAGGTGTGCAGCACCATACCAAGCTTAAAATTTTTCTTCGTGTGTGTGTGTGATTCTAGGGATCAAACCCTTGGCCCTGCTCATGCTAGGCAAGTGAGCTAGTGTTCTACGACGACATTCCCAGTCCTTATTAAATCTATATTTTCTGATGACAAAAACCTAATGAGATTCAACCCTGGGAACACAAGCAAAAATCTGTCTTTATGGAGCCCAACCTAGAAGGCAAGTCATAGTCAACATTAATTCTCTCAGGAGTGTACGGTGTAATCCAGCTCAGCTCATCAATAGGTCAGGAAAAGATTCTTGTAAGAGGCAACACTTAGCCAGGATGAATAATGAATAGAAAAGGGTCAGGTGGAAATGGAGCAAAAGGGGAATAGCTTATGTAGTAGCTCTGAAGTGTGAAAGAGCCAGGCAGCATACCTGACATGGAGTGGGGCTGGCCCAGGTCTAGCTGGGAAAACAGGTTAATGGCAGGACAGTCTTCCCTGCACCGAATATTTGCTAAAGGACCCAGACTTACACCCAATGTTCTGCCTATCTCGGTTCTTCCAGCTGTTGGGTGTTTAGTGCTGGTCGGGTGGGGGAGGGATGGTCACCCTGCTCACTGGAAGTTCAACTTTCAGCAGCTACTTGGCAGTCCAGTTCCTTGCTTTAGTCATGGAGACCCACCCCATGCAAAGAAAAAAGCTGATGAGTAGCAGATGCAGATGAAATCTCTAGGCACCCAGACAACCTGGGGGGCTAGGCACCCAGACCAAAATCCAGGCTCTTAAGACAATGGGGACAAAGACTCCAAAAAGGAAGGCAAGCAAAAGGACAGTAGAGAGCTGAGCCTTCCTACCTAGAGCTTAGAAGACAGCAGAAAGCGGAACATCCCAGATGGAGTTGTCTGAGGACACCCAAGTTGTCCCAGGTCTTTCTGAAGCTGTGGCTGTCAATCATGAGTAGTATCTAGCATCCAACCTAGCATGTCAGGGTTCTCATAGGCAAGTGGCAGCTTCCCAGCTGCACCGGAGCATTAAAAGATCAGCTGGGATCAGGCAGGTCCCTGGGGCCTTGAGGACCGTCTGTGCAACTGGTTCCCAGCGCCCTAATGGAGCAGATGAGATCTTCAGAAACCCCCGGAGAAAGTGCCCTTGGGCTCTTTGTTTAAAAACATTCTTGGATCCTCAGGTGTCTGAGGCACTTCCCCTCCCCAGAGGCCGCTCTACAAGCACAATCCTTGCACGACTTTAGTTCCTTTATTTATTTATTTCTTTGAGGGGGTGTAGTTCCCAAGCCAGTGAACTGTAGACTAGGGAGGGGCCTATTTCGCACCTCCAACCCCCAGCCCAGATACTGGGGGCTGACCCAAGGGCCCTTCGCCCGGGTCAGTGTGAACCC
This sequence comes from Aplodontia rufa, assembly GCA_004027875.1. Taxonomy (NCBI): domain Eukaryota; kingdom Metazoa; phylum Chordata; class Mammalia; order Rodentia; family Aplodontiidae; genus Aplodontia; species Aplodontia rufa. The sequence goes on from PVKS010001714.1 coordinate 79,060, forward strand.
CTGGTAAGGATCTTCTCGGCTTTCAAGAGGCTTCAGAAACAGGCTGCACCTGGTCCCCGGACTTGCCTTCACATGTGCCTCTCGGACCACCATGTGAAGTAGACCGCAGATTGGAGTGCGGAGGGGAGCCAGCCAGACGAACTTGGGTCAGGGGGCATATCGGGGCCCTCTGGATTTGAGTCCGCGTCCCTGGAGCCCGAACGGCGAGGGGAAGCGGGGGGTCACAGCGGCAGCAAAATGTGTAGGGTCGGCCGTCCTAGCTCGACCAGGGCCGCGCAGCACCAGGGTGGGGTCGCTGCATGGGGGAGGGTGGGGGTCTCGGCCGAACCGGCGGAGAACGCGGGTCCGAGAAGAGTCAGCCGCCCGGCCCATCCGCCCTGCCTCCTCGCGGGCCGCCTTTCCGCAGCGCGGCTAGGCCCGCGGCTCCAACCTACCGGCGCCGCCGCGGGGACCCAAGACGCGCCTCTGCGCCGCCTCCGATGCTCCAACATGGCCGCCCGCTGCGCGCCGGAAGTGTGCTGCGCTTCCGCTTCCGGGACCCGCCCGCCCCGACGACCCTTGACCCCAAGACCCCATTTCCCCGCAAAGTCTGTGAGGCAGATTGGGTACCAAGGAGGGCTGCCTGGAGGTGGTGGTTACGAAGACCGCTATAAACCTGGCTGGTACAGTGCAGGAGTCTGAATACCAAAGGTGCCCTTGGGTTCAGCCTCAGACAAGACTCATCAGAGCCCAGCTAGGACTGAATTAGGGGCCACCTGACACCCTAAGGGGCCTTGGTAAATGCAGTGACATTGAAGTGGTTCCAGCTAAGGTCCCAGCCATTTTTCACATTCTGGTTCTCCTGTAGAAATTGACAAGGTCTACTTCTGTCCTAGGTACCTGACCAGAGGGTCTCTTTCCTTAATAGGGGGTGTGTCAGAGTAGCCCCTATGCTTTGCAGCAAGGGTACCTCCTCTGAGAGGAGGAGGCCCTCTTCTTTTCCTGAAAATGGACTACTGTACATCACATGAAAGACTGGTGTACCTATTGATCACAAGTGCTACACAGAAGCCCAATGCTGTTTATGTCCAGTCTGTAAGCCACAGTATACCAGTGTGAGTCTGAGTATACTTACCCAGACGTGTGCACACAGATGTATTGGGGAGACCCTCAGCTCCTCAATGGTGTAAAGTCCCACCAGAAACCTTGTCATTTTGCCCATTTCTCTGTAGCCAGCAGAGGGATGGTGGTTACAGGGGCCATTTCCCCAGCAGCACCAAATTAGAGGGCACAGGTCAAAATTAGCCCTACAAGTTGGTGACTTCATTGGGTCAGAATGCTCCCCACAAATCTGACCAAAGACTCCACAGGATCCCACAAATCCAGGTTGGGAATCATCACAGGAGTCCTGGTTCCATGGATATGATAGTAGGGGAATATAAAGGCTCTCTGTGGCCATGGGGAGGAGTTTACTCACACATAATCTAGAATGACAGGCCCCAAACAGTTCTCCACCCATGACTAATGGGTATTTGAGGAAGAGAACCTCAGCTCCCTTTGCTCTTGGGAGCAGCAGTGATGTGAGGCCTATGTTCTTCACTGGCTTCCAGAATCCCCAGAAGGATCACCTGGTTCTAGATGCCCACAGTAGTCACTTGCTTGATAATACCTCCTTTAGTGGCTGCTTTCCATGTCCTTGTTTCTTGCTGATGCTACCTGATTTTATCTCCCACACTAATGATATGCACTTGTAGCTTTGTCCCTAAGCCACTTTGGGGAAACTAAGACAAACACTGTGCAAGGGGGACAAGGAGCCTGGTGTAGCAGCACAGGCCTGTAATCCCAGTAACTTCGGAGGCTGAAGCATAAACCTGAGTCAGGAGGATCACAAGTTTGAGGCCAGCTTCAGCAACTTAGCAAGACCCTGACTCAAAATTAAAGATAGAAAATGCTGTGGTAAAGTGTCTCTGGGTTTAATCCCTAGCACTTAAAAAAAAAAAAAGAAATGGTAGTGGCTCAACAAACAACTGGAAGGACCTCTTCCCACAGGCAACCACTGATCTAACCAAGTGAGTCCTGCAGCTAAAAGACTCAGCTAATATTCTGAATGCTCGGAAAAAAGATTGGACCAAGGTCTGAGTCTGAGCTAGTTGGGTCCTTGCCACACCAATTTTCTATCGGTGACCCCGTTTGTCTAGAGGCAGGCCCTGCGCCTTGAAGATGCACTGTCACAAAAGTATTTCGGGACCCACAGTAGTCTGTCTCAGACCTCACACAGGATGAGGCAAGAGTGACCCACCTGGGGGTGAAAGTGGGGGTGGGGACTCCTAGCCCCTGACTCTCCTAGTTCATCCTCTGTTCAGAGCAACCCAAGAATTCTCCCACATAGGCCTGTGAGACCCTGGGTCTGCACTGTCTGATCCTCTATTCCCTACTAATCTTAATGTGCACTATAGGATCTATTCCGTGCAGTGTTTTGTGCCCGGGCTACTGCAATCCAGTCCGCAGCCCCCACCACAGGCCCGGGCCACGCCCCGAGTGGCCTCCAGGTGGCGCAGCCGCGAAGCCGGTAGTTGAGCTCCTCCAAGCTCAACTGTGTTGGACTGGCGCCCGCCCCTCAACCCCCAGGTTCCGCTGGCCGGCTTTAGGCCTTGCTCACCCAGGCTGAGTCCGGCTCAGAGCGATCCCTCATCATACTCGTGTTGCGTCGCTCATCGCTGCCGCATTTCTACCCCCGCCTGAGATCGGACCCTAAATCCTGGCAGGCCCAGGGTCCACATGTCCATCTGTTTGTTCATGTGTGTTAACGGGTCAACTCGCCCTTCTCCGGCCGCGGCAAGTGCAGAGTTAAGGCGGGAGGAGGTTTCCCAGAGTCGGGGCGGGGGGGGGGGCGAGGGGCGGACCCGGTCCAGCCCCGCCCCACGCCGGAGCGGTGCGGGAGCCCCGCCGGAGCCCGGGTTCAGCCCTAGCCAGAGCCGGCGTCAGCGGAGGCGGAACGGCGGACCCCGTGCCCCGGCGGTACTGGAGCCCCGGCCGGTGAGTCCCGCGGGAGCCGAGCTCAGGGGAAGTTTGGGGCGTGGGGCGTAGAGCCCCCAAGCGCACTCGATCAGACCCGCCCCTACCTCAGCGAGCTGGAAGTTTGGGACCAGGAGGCCCTCCTGCCAGAACCAGGGTCTAAGAGTGTTTTCCCCAACCTTCACCCTCTTGTAAAGGGAAAGCTGAAGAACTTGAGTCCCACTCTTAAGGGACACAGAAGTCCAGCAGCTCATTCCTGCAAGAAACGCCCTGGATTCTGGGACCCTAGAGTCCTGTGTTCGTGAAATTACCCAAAGTAGTCACCCCTCATAGAAACCAGGGAAGCTGCTGGCATGGGGAAATCCTTGGGGGTGGACCTCAAGGGGAGTGTGGATCCCTGGCACCGGGCCTCCTGAGTCCCAAACACCAGTCTTTTGCTGGTGAGAATAGTTGAACCCTGTGGAATGGTGTTGTAAGGATACTCTGGAGTCCTACTACTGACAGCAGGTGAGGGACCATAATGGATGGATCCTGGGCTGACCAGGGCACACTGCAAGCCAGTATGGTAGGGTCTTCTCTCATGCAGAACCAAGATGAGGAAAGGAAGGGCACTAGGATGGAGAGTCCTGTTCTAGTCATCTTACCTCCACCTAGATCCATATCCACTCACTGAGTCACTCTTAGTTGTTAAAACAGGGTTTGGGGAAGGAGAGTCCCTCATGGCCCAGAAGAAAGTGGGGAAGCTGTTTGGGTATATGGTGTCTGTCCTCCTTGCCACTCCAGGTGGGCCTCTATAGGGGTATGCTAGTCAGAGGGGGTGGGTCTTTCCCCTACTTTTTCCATCAGTGATTTTGGTCCTGCCCTCCTCTCAGCTACAAGCTGCTCATGTGTTTCCTGAGGAGCTGGGTCTGTGGCCCTGATCCTTTGTTTTCTCTCTTTCCTCCAGGTGGAGGCAATTCCCTGGACTGGCCAGACACTCCTTGCAGCCTTGGCAGAATCAAGATGAGGCTCTATTATGTCCCCCCAGTAAGGCCTGCAGCCTGAGCGGATAGCATGGCCTGCCATTGGCAGTGACTGACATGGCTGCAGGAGGTGGCTGCACCTTTGCTTGGCAGGTGTTCCCCCCCATGCCCACTTGCCGGGTGTATGGTACTGTGGCACACCAGGATGGGCAGGTGCTGGTTTTGGGGGGATGTGGCCGGGCTGGGTTGCCCCTGGATACTGCCGAGGCACTGGACATGGCCTCACACACATGGCTGGCACTGGCACCCCTACCCACTGCCCGGGCTGGTGCAGCTGCTGTGGTTCTGGGCAAGCAGGTGCTAGTGGTGGGTGGTGTGGATGAGGTCCAGAGCCCAGTAGCTGCTGTGGAGGCCTTCCTAGCCGATGAAGGCCGCTGGGAGCGTCGGGCCACCCTCCCGCAAGCAGCCATGGGGGTTGCAACTGTGGAGAGAGGTGAGTGACCTCCCAAGAAAGGTCCCTAAGGTACCCCAACACCCTCCACTCTCTCCTGACTTGGTCCCTTCCTCTCAGAGATTGGATAAGAGCTTCCCTGGATATTGCCTTGCTTCCTATATTCTCTACCTACCTACCTATGAACTAGGCTGTTTACTGACTTTTCTGGCTGTAAGGTGGGGGACAGAGCCCAGGCTGGCTGCCAGAATAATAGGAGACCTCATCCACCACCCTGCCCCATTCCTCATTTCTAAGAGGCAGTGCAGGGGGGTGGCCTAGTGACTCTCATGGTTATAAATAATCTAGGGTAGGGGGAGGGAAGCAGGGCCTTGGCTCAGAGCCCAGCAAGTGCTTAAGTGCTTAGACTCCCCCACTACACACATATACACCAGGGATCCTCATATAGTCAAAGGCCAAGCTGACCTGGAGATGGTTGCCATGGAAGCCCCAGTGTACTGACACATCACCCCAAGGCCCCCAAACATGCTCCTAACTCACCCTGAGGGCCTAATAGAAGTCAGGAACCTGATCTAGTGAAAAGGTGTGGAATAGAAGTAGTGGCAGAGAGCCTGGTACTGAAGGCTTGTGACAAGCACCTCTATCCTGCACGCCTAAGTCCCTCTAGCAGCACCACCCCACCCCCAACTGATCCCTCCTCTTCTCCCCAGCCTGAACTCCATGCTAAGCAGATCTCCATATGCACCCCACCCGTGGTTTAAATGACCCTTCCCCCTACAACAGGAGCCCCCACCTTGTGGCCTTCAGGTCTGACCACCCTGCTTGGATGCCAGACTTGGTTGCTATAGCGTCTCCAGGGAGACAGAGCTGGATTATAATTAGATCGGCTGCCTCCTGCTCTTCACTGAGAGGGGCCCTGGCCAGAGCGAGAATCCCACCTCTCCTAGCTCCCACTCCAGATGTGTAGCAGGGTTTTAGACAAACACCATGGGTTTCCAGCTATTCTTGGGCATGACTAGGGCAGTTGTCAGGGTGGGGTACCCTAGCCAGGCTGGGATGCAATCTGAACTACTCTTTTTTTATGCAGATGGTATGGTGTATGCCCTGGGAGGAATGGGCCCTGACACGGCCCCTCAGGCCCAGGTACGGGTGTATGAGTCCCGCCGTGACTGCTGGCTTTCGCTACCCTCTATGCCCACACCCTGCTATGGCGCTTCCACCTTCCTACACGGGAACAAGATATATGTCCTGGGTAAGGGACTGTGAGAAGTGAGAATGGGACTCAGAGTCCAGAAATCTCATCACCATAGGTTGCAGGGGTAGGTAGGGATCAGGCTCAGTCTGAGATGGCAGGACTTAAGAAGCTTTGTTGGAGTGATTCAGGCCTACTCTGAGACTCTGACCTCTGGTGGCCCCGCTGAGATTGGAAAATAAAACCCTGATGCCTGAGCATCTGTGCAGTGGATGATCCATGTACAGATGTCACACAGCTGGGGCATGGGAGTCTGGGACAGACAGTTTAGCAAACTAGTGGTGAGTGAGCAGCCCACAGATCCCCTAGGCTCCCTCCCAAGTGCCACAATTCCATTGACAGGAGGCCGCCAGGGCAAGCTCCCTGTGACTGCTTTTGAAGCTTTTGATCTGGAGGCCCGTACCTGGACCCGGCACCCAAGCCTTCCCAGCCGCCGAGCCTTTGCTGGCTGTGCCATGGCTGAAGGCAGTGTCTTTAGCCTGGGTGGTCTGCAGCAGCCTGGGCCCCACAACTTCTACTCCCGTCCACACTTTGTCAACACTGTGGAAATGTTTGACCTGGAGCATGGTGAGCAGTGGCTGTCCTGGGCTGTTCTACTTTCTGTGGGATGGAGGGTCTGTGTGTGTGTGTGTGTGTGTGTGTGTGTGTGTGTGTGTGTGTGTTTGTTTGTGTGTGGTTAGATGTGACCTCCCCTCTCCTACAGGGACCTGGACCAAGCTGCCCCGCAGCCTGCGTATGAGGGATAAGAGGGCTGACTTTGTGGTTGGCTCCCTTGGGGGCCACATCGTGGCCATCGGGGGCCTTGGTAAGTCTCTGTGGGGTTAGGGGAAAAAGGGAGCCCAAGATAGGAAAGAGTAGCCCCCAGCAGGAGCACCCCCTTCTCCAGGCACTTCAGTGGTCAGGATTTTGTGAGTTTCCTTTCCTTGTCTGTGACATAGGTAGGTTGTAATCTGCCTGGCTCAGCTCTCAGGGTGTCCACCCAGTGCCTGACTGGGGGTCTCTATATCAGCAGGGCCATAGGAGACAAAAGCAGAAGTGGCCACTGAAAGCATGGCCAAATGGACAAATCAAGACAGGAATAAACTAGGCATGGTGGTGCACACCTGTGTTCAGGAGGCTGAGGCAGGAGGATTACAAGTTCAAGGCCAGCCTCAGCAGCTTAGTGAGGCCCTAAGCAACTTAGCAAGACCCTGTTCTCAAAGTAAAAAATAAAAAGGGCTGGGGATGGAGCTCAGTGGAAGTGTCCCTGGGTTCAATCTCCAGGACCAAAAAGCAAACAAACATAAAAGCATGATTGAATGAACAAATAATGAACAGGGGCAATGAGAACAAGGCACTGGTAACCTATCCTGGAGTGATACCTCCTGAGGTGTTTTGGGGGCTCAGTGAACAAAAGGGCCTGGAACCCCTTTCAGCCAACTGTCTTTCCTTCTACAGGAAACCAACCATGCCCTCTGGCCTCTGTGGAGAGCTTCAGTCTTACACGACGGCGCTGGGAGGCACTGCCTGCCATGCCCACAGCTCGCTGCTCCTGCTCTAGCCTACAGGCAGGGTCCCGGTTATTTGTTATTGGGGGTGTGGCCCAGGGCCCCAGTCAAGCTGTGGAGGCACTGTGTCTATGTGATGGAGTCTGAAGGGCTGGTGGGACCTGTTCAGTGGCAGATCAGTGCAGAAGCAAGTTTCTGTGGCTATAATTGCTGCTGAGAGAACTCTGTATGGCTGTGGGATGAGGAAGGTACAGGGGCAGGCACTTGAGGCACTCCCTTGGGGACTTAGGTTGGGGAGCCTTTGTCTTTAGCATAGGCCACACATACACTCACATCTAACTTTACCACGATTCATTCATGAACCATACCTAGCTCCACCCTTACCCGGAACCCCCTAGGCCCTCTGTCCAACTGTAAAGTGGGGAGAGGGAAGAGCTGGCCTTGTACCCTGCAGGATAGGTATTGGCTATCTAGAGTTGACCAGACCCACCTCACTGGCCATTCCTGAAAAACCCCAGCTGCCAGTCTACCTTGTGGGTTCCTGTAGACCCAGAAGTGTTCAGAGAGGGTGAGGGACACAGAGGGAAGGGAGGAAACTATGTGAAGACTGCCAGGGGGCAAGAGGACTGCTGGCTTGGAGCCCTCTACACTGCTAGTTGTATGACCTTGGGCAAGTCATTTCACCTCTCTGTGCCTCAGCATCCTCATCTGTGAATGGGGATCTCTGAAACCTTCCTACCCTACCTACCTCACAGGGCTGTTGTGAGGACCCAGGGATTTGGGATATGGAAGTAAAAGTACTGCTAAAATCTAATGTGGGGATCCTGGTGCGGATTCCCATGTTGTCCTCATGGCCCCTGCCCTCTGGGGGCTTCCAGTCTCCTGGGAATGAGGGAGGTCCACAGGAAGCCTCTTGGATCTGACCTCTGTCCCCAAAGTGATCTGGAATGTCTGCCTCAGATTTGCCTCAGGTAACATTGTATGGCAACCCTCCTCTACTGTCTTGGATGTTGGGGATGACCAAAGAAGAACTCAGAAAACAAAACTCCACAGGGTTAGGATAAGTTCCAGTCCAAGTCACACATCTTCTCAAGGCTTCTGCTCACCGCAAAAGGAGGTAGAGTCCTGTGGGTTGGTGGCCAAGGCAGTCTCCCTCTGTCCCAGATGTGGGGCAGCCATCTCTTGGGCAGGACTGTAGCCACTCACCAAACACCTCAAGGGCAATAGCCTCCTGGAAGAAGCTGCCAGTCCTTCCCTCTTTCTCTAACTTTTAATGCCTACAAGTAAGAGTCTCTGACTCTACTTTCCTGGTAGCTACACTGAGTATAAAGGGCTCACAACTGGGTTTACTGCAGTTACAAAAAAATATTTGGGTCCCTGGAACCAGCTTATTGTGGTGATAGTAACTGTACTGGACTCTTGAGCCTCTTACAGGCCTTACCCTTTCTCACTTGGTGGCAGGGTTCCCAGGGCAGCACCTTCCCAGCCCAACACACAGACACCATGGACAAGTGCTAGTGACAGTGCATCACTGCTCACCAACTCTTGAGACAAGTACAGACAAGTCTGCAACCACAAACAGATTGTTGTGTCAGCTGGCATTGTTCAATGCTCGGGACCAGTTTAGACACTCAGAGACCCCACTGTGAAGGTAGTGCTGCAGCATCTTGGGTCTTGGGATCCCTGGGAGGTCAGGCAGTATGTCGGTGACCGGTGTTTGGGGTCCTACCTTGTCACTACCGCAGTGGCCACCCCAGGATGGCTGGCAGAAATTTTGCTGATAGGTGGTGCTCACATGGGGAGGCTGAACCTGCATAAAGTGGACGAGGCGTTGTGGGAGGCCACTGAGTCCTGGGCCTGGCCGGAAATCAGACTGGTAGGAAGATACCAGGGGCCGCTGCTGGCTCAACTCCAGCTCACAAGGTGCCCATCGAAGGAAGGTGTGCCGCTGCCAAAGGCGCTCCAGGTCTTTCCGTCTTCCAATTCCCTGCAGCAGGCAGTAGGGGCCCTCCTCAACGGTACGGGCCCTTGGCCCACAGTCTTGGCACCAAGCATCTCCTTGGGCCCCACTTGATCCCAAGTCTCTTTGGTGATGCCTGGACTCTGTCTGTACTTGTGGCCTGTACCCTGGTCTCGTTGACTTGCCTGCTTAGTGATGGGAACCATTCTCATGTGTAAAAGGGGCCCTTAAAAGTCAGCGGCCAACAGTATTTTTCACATTGTATTGGGGCAAGTTGACAGAGGAAACCAAAACAGAGGCACATCTATTGGGAGAATGGGATATTTCCCAGAGAAGGAATATTGTGGGGAGAAATAGGCACACCTCTGCCTGTTTAAAGAACCCTCCCTTCTCCTCAGGGTTTCATTGGCTCCACCCTACCACCTGCTCTGTCCTCAACTTCCACCTAGGCTGCCCCCTCTCCTGCCTCTCTTGAGCACTCACTTTGTCAAAGGAAGTGCGGTTGTCATGCTTGGAGAAAAAGTGTTGCTGTGCTGGTTCCTTGAAAAACAATGAGAAAGAAGATGAAGGAGAGGAAATGATGCTTACCTGCTTCCACAGATATTGCCTCCGTGTCCATAATGGAGGGAAGCTGCGGGATGTGAACACTCTGAAAGGGCAGATACAAAGCAACACCTTACTCCCAGGATATCTTATTCTGGGACTTTCCCTGAAGCAGAAGCTTCTGAGGCTATTGGTTGAGGAGTGGGCTGAAGCATCTACCAGGACATCCTCTCATCAGTGGGGCCCTTTAATACTGGATTGTCAATGACTGGGCTTCAATTTTCTTCTGTCCTCACTTACTCCCTTGTCAGCATACCCATTATCTGGGCCTTATGTTCCATCTGGAAACTACAGTTTCTGTCTCTAGCTCAAGCTATCTCCTGAACCCCAGGTTCAATAACTGCCTTTTCCACATTTCCATGTCAATGCCTGACAGTGTATCCAAACACATGACTAAACTTTGGATCATCCTTCAAACCCACTCTATCTACAGCCCCTCTCAGCTCAAGCAATGACAGCTAGATCCTGCTAAACATCTCAGAGTCGCCTTGGTTCTTTTCTCTCACATTCCTCATCCAGTGTATCAGGAAATCCTATTGATATTTCCTTCAAAATGTATCCAGGATCAGACTACTCCTTAGCATGCTTATAGCTTTCCCTGGTCCAAACCACCTTCTTCTCTTGCCTGAATTATTGCAAGAGCTTCCTGCAATAATGTCCTGTCTTTCAAGCTCACCACTCCAATCTCTGGTCCTCTTAGCAGCCAGAAATTCTTTTTAGTATATAGATCACATATGGTTTGCCACAACAGTTGCTCATGTTTTTAACAGCCAAAGTCACAATAGTGGTCCATAAGACCCACATGATACTGATCCTTCCCTATTAATTCTACCTCCAGTCACACCAGCTTTCTCCCTGCTCCCCAAACATCAGAAACTTCCTCCTCAAGCCTTTGCTCCACCTGTTCCTTCTGCTAGGCATGCAATTCCCTCTTACCTCCCCCTCTTGAGAGACATTCCTTCAGCAGTGTACCAGTAGTCCCATCTCCCCAACTCCATGTTTTCCATCTCCTGACACTCTATATAGAATGATATTGCCTGTCCTCTGATGCCTTGCATTACAGCATAAGCTCCTTGTGATTGTCAGACTCACAAGTATAACCCCAGCAGTCAGAACAAACCCCGGCAATGTGGTCAATAAATGTTTGCTATTAAAGCAATGAACAGAGACAGAAGATTCTGGCCCCAGGGCATTTGCTGGGCTCTATTGGGGATAGAGAGCTTTATCCTCCCTATTCCCAGGCAGAAAATTACCCCTTCAGGTCTCCAGACTTTGGCAGGAATCTCTGCCAAGACTAGCTGCTTGATTTTGTGCCACACCAGAGCCACGCCATCCTCAGTTTCTTTTCTTCTGCTATAGACCTGAAGAGGCCTAATCTGATGAGATCAGGCTTGGCTGGGTTTGAGAGTATAAACAATGTATGACAACAGCTTCCCAGATAAAATGTAGTGACTGGGAACTGGGGATGTAGCTCAGTGATAGAGAAGTTGCTAGCAAGGGCCCCAGGTTTAATCCCAGTACAAAACAAAACAAAACAAAATAAAACAAAAGTTCAAGGCTAGCCTAGGTAAGACTACGGAAAAAAAAAAGTACCAGGCTCTCTCTGCTTGCTGGCTCTCATGAACTGAGGACCTTTCCTCTGCGACATACCCTTCCATCATGATGATTCTGCCTCACCTGGGGCTCCAGAGCAATGGAGTCAGCTGACCATGGACTGAACTTCTGAAACCCCTTCACAGCTCAAAGAAAGGGAATAGAGCCAATGCTATCTCAAGAATGAAGAAAAGGGGTTGGAGCAGTGGCCCAGTGGCTAAGGTGCTTGCCTGGCATGTGTGAGGACATGGGTTCAAATCCCAGCACCATATACACAACAAA